>JAGVSP010000584.1:0-64254 GCA_022494985.1 Micrasema minimum
ACCAGCTCTCTGCAGTTATGGTAATTAACTATTCCGGATTTCTGCGCTCTGGATGAAGTAGTTAAAGCTAGTATGGATTGCAGTAGTACCCTAGACACACACACACCAGGTGCATTGTAGTGCTATTGGACCACTAACGGCGGCCGGGGAGTATAAATCACTGAACACTTTTAGGCATGAAAATGTTAGATATTATTGATATCCCAACAGAGACAGAAAAACTCTGGAAACGAATGTGGGTTATCTAGGCGTTTACAGGGCTTGGCTGGGTTAAGTGGCAACTTGATGTACTACAAGATTCCCCATTCCGCCCATCATCTGACATATATGACAAATTTTTGAAACTACTATATATATTGAGTTTGTACAGAAGTATCCACATTTGAGTTTGTTTTTCGACAGTTTTTTTAACATTTTTTTCTCTCTAGTGACGTCTGTTGAGAAGATTGTTAAGCATTTTTTACAATCTATCTTTATTGGTGCAGGTATAATCCAGTCATTTGTCTACAAGTATTTGTATACGTTCAAAATGTTGTTATGAAATTATTATTTCAGGAAAAAAATAACCTCCTAAATTTCGATAAAACGTGAGATATTTATTTAAAAAATAAGGTATACAGAATAAACGCCACTTCTTTGTAATATTAACTTATTTTAGAGTTTATCTGGCTACGTTACACGTTTCGTTAATTGGCCTAAATGCTGGAGTATTTGTATCTTTATGAATAGTATTAATTTGACTAAATAAAAAAAAACTACTTCTTAATCAATTTTCTCGAAACTATGGGTCAAATAATATGATGTAGATTCACTGGTTTCCCGCTTGCACATCGAGTTTGGTAACACGGTGTATAAGTGGATTAAAAAACAATGTGTTATTTTATTATTATTTTTTATAATGAGTTTATTTATCAGCTCCGCCGAACACACCCGTAGGATGGTCATCGACGGTCTGCCAGGACGGCGGTATCTTCTTTCTCTTTACCTATCCTCTCCTGCGCTTAAATATTTAGATTCCCAACACATACACCACACTCCACACACATATAACAACACACATACACATGACATAACATAACCACTGTTTGCTCACTTCACGTCTTCGGATATTTGTCTTGTACATTGTGTTCTCCACGTAATTGGTGTTATGTTTTATATGTTACCTCAATTTGAAAATTCTTTACAATGAAAGCCCCACCCTTTCCCTAGACTGCTTTAAAGACTATTGAGTCTTTTTTCAGTCCAGCCAACTCTACCGATTTTTTCAACAAGCTAAACCGCGATTTTGAGATTGTTAGTGTGAAAAAATACGGATGAATTTACGGTTATGTACGCGAACAAATGCTTTCATTGTACCCCTACCACCGTCTCGCTTATGTATTATAATTGTCATTGTTTCCATCACCCAAACCAACCAGAGTCGGCCCAAATTAACAGTGGTAGGGATGTTAGTTTCTACCCCGATCATTATTTATTAGTAATTACAACCACCCCACAGTGTTTCGAGTAGAACAAGCTAGGAGGACAAAATTATTTTAGATGTTTTTTCTACATAAAAATATTTCATTTTATTAAAAAAAAACAATTTAAAAAATTAGATTCGATTTAACCCAGATTTAAGGTATATTTGTAAAAATATTTTATTTCTACGTTAAACATATTTTATTAATTTGTACAGGTATGAAATTGCATTAAATTGATTTATATTTTTATTAATTAGTACTACATAATGTACATTATTGCATTAAAAAATATATTTATATATGGTAACAATTTGTTTAATCCCCATATACCTACATCTATTTTCCAAGATTTTTAAAAACTATAATATGAAACTTTTATATACTTTTACATGTATTTCTGCATATTAATAATAGCCAAATTATTAAATAATTAAAACACTCACATTTTATTCTTAACATTTATTAGTTACCTATCCTTAAACCCATACGAGAAATAACAAGAAAGCTTAAAACTGCTAGAAATAGTCATGATCTCTGATTATTTTAAACGGGTGACAAGGTCTATTCAAATAATTATTGACAGATATTTTGTAGAAAATATTTATTCAAAAATCATTACTACAAATAATAAGTAATACATACAGATTACAGTAAAAAAGTCTTAACTTATAAGTAGGTATTACAATATTTAAACAATTCTACATTTTAAAAATTGGGATGTTTGGGATAAAAATTCAAACAACTTACAATTTACAAAATTAATATGTAACAAACGAACTGCCAGTTCCACTGCTGTTGCCAATTCACTAACACTTCGCGATTTCACCAGGTCTTTGATTTTCCTTTTTTTTTTTTACTTTCAATTGTGATTCTTCGAAGTCCTTCCTGGGTCTTCCGACAGCCGATCGGCGTCAAATGGTGGTTGTGATGATGTGGAAGCCTCCGAAGCGTTAAAATGAACGCAAAACTGAAAGTCCTCGCCGTTCAACCAGCTCTCGTTGTTTTTTAAAAACCTTTCCCTTTTAATATGGCATGTTTTCCATTTTTCGTCAAACTTTTGCGATATACTCGCTATTTTCAATTTAATTTTTTTTATGGACTCATCAACAACATTGCTTATATTAAATTTTGATGACAGCATAAAAAATAGTTTTGTATTTCTGTCATATTTTACATGTTTTACCCACTCATCGAAAAAGTCCACTTTTTTTTATAGTGTAAACACGTTCTGAAAAAAAATTAAAATAAAAAAAAGGCAAAATAAAGCAAATAGGTTTTTTACATTATTTGAAAGTTTAATATTGTAGGTTCAATATGTATAGTAAAAAATTTGGTAATCTCTGGTAGCCGTTAGTTACAAGCCTTTAAATTTGAAAAATAAAGTTTTTTTTTTTTTTTTTTTTCCTCATTTTTCATTTTTCATTTTTCACTGTTTAAATATAGTAAACGATTATTTTTTTTGTGAATAAATAAACTTCTCACCTTCAAATATAGAACCCATTTTTTTATTTTTTTCTAAAATCACTACGTAAAGCACAAGATGTTTTCATAGGTGACACAAAATCGATACTAATTAATGCACGCAAATGCATTTGCCTGAAACCTTCACTTTGTCCCCCGATGACTCACGACCATGGAATATTTGGCACTAGTGATTCTTGGAATAATGACTTATAAGGGGTTGTTTACAATATGACATCCCTTATTTTAGGAAATATTGAAATGACTTTTGTCTTTCCTAGCTAGTTCTACTCGAATCACAGTGCACCCGTGTGGAGACCGGTATCCCGCCTCGCCAGGCCCCCCCATCCCAGACATCCACCCGTGCATCCGCGGTCAGGGTCTCAATGGAGGGGGGATTCGGGAAAAGAGGGGAGGGGACAGAACGCATGTGTGCATCTCACACTATCATCCTATCATCCTATCTGGCAGACACTATTTCATACGTCCCCTGCCGTACCTTATCACAATACCTATCCAAAGACCATCCTATCCTAGACCATCCTATCCTAAATTGAAAATTCTTTGTTAATTTGTACCAAACATAGCACTGTGTGTATAACATTAAAATATAAATAAATATCGTTCGTAACGGTCATTGTCATTTCAGTTTCAGTTAATAGTTGGTGGATGGCAGAAAATCCATCAAACTGTCAACAATCCGTCAGTTTGCATCTGAACTAATCAGCTTTTAGCTTATTTGATAGTCCTGGGCCATAAATATCATACCGTGGTTACTATGTCCACTGTACACATTATATTATTCAATAAAATTTAATGTGCCCATAAAAATATTGTAATGCTTTGACTTTACTACTTTCATTCTACTACTACTACTACTAATATGTTGCCCTATGAATTTAAATCGTGCAATAATGCTAATAAATTTATTTCTTTTCTAAGGGTTTGGTTGGAAGATAGAAACTTTTTATATTGATGCACCATAATTTATATATATTGATTCACCAAATGCATTATCTCTATTCCTTTTATGTATATTTTGTGAACTTTTTTATTTTTGTTGTATTTCTATGATAAATTTATTTTTTGCTAATGGCTCCTGATGACAAACGGCAAAATTGCGGTTTATCGGGACGGCATTATTCTTGTTTTTCTAATGTTATGTTTTATTTTCTTAATAAAGAACACTTATAATTTTTTTTTTTAAAAAATACTTTCTCTTATTCACGCCCAGCGGTGCATGGGGCACTGCATCGGTATACCAAGTGCAGTGCACATCGGTCATTTTATTACAAAAATCTAGAATACGTGCATGCAAATTACGATGAGTAACATAAGTTCCAGTCTTAAAATAATAAATTAATTGATGTAGAACGGTGTAAATGTGTTAAGTGGATGAATAAATTCACCCATTAAAGGCCTTCAGCCGCTATGACTACTTTTCAGCACGTTTGCATGTGTGTATGTGTACATAGATTAATATACCTACGTGGAATAGAGTAACATTATTATAATCCTATGGGATGTTTAGTTGTTTAGCATACACGGATTGTACGCGATCTAATTTATCGAAGAGATTAATTCACATGTGTTCTACAAATGAAATTTATATTATCTTCGAACAAGAGTTCACTAGAAGGGGCGTTTCCATACAAATTTTCTAAAAATATACGCTTCCTAGGTGATGCGGAAGCGGGATTTTCACAGATTTTACCTGAACAAGAGAGGTCTTATGCGTGCGTTGAATTTTATTAGAATTATGCAGAGAGGAGGCCGAACAACAGGCCTAGATCCCAGTAGCTCAAGCACAGATAACTATCGACGTAGTTAAAAGCGTGCTATTCACGTGCTATTGCTAACGATTTGAGCGATCCCAATGACATAACGTTTAATACCGCGAGCATTGACGATCTGATCCGAGCGGAGCCGAGCGGAGCCGAACTAAGCTATATATCGCGGCCTTATGTCAAACGTCAAATCATCGCGCTTGACGGATTTTTTATTATTTCGACTTCTTTTCATAATATTGTCTTGCCGAAAACCGACTAAATTATAATAAAGATTAAATGAAGATTTGTGCGAATAAGATATATGTCGGGAAATGGCTCGCGACTAGTATGCGCTCGTTTGATAATCCCGATCGATAACTTATAACGCGTGTTCCATTGTGATCGCGAAACCGTTAAACATCCATGGGTAAGAAATCGTTATCACGTCGCTTATTACCGAATCGGTTCTGATCTGTGATCGAGCAACAGGCAATGCCAGCAGATCTGAACCCCGTCAATTCTGTAAGAAAAACCACCCCTACCTTTGGTTTCCTGGAAGCTGGTAAGGAAGGAGATGACTTCTTGCGACACTGCACCAAATTAACGTCAAAGAACACAGATTACACTGAATACACAACAATGCAGACAGGATGCGGTGAATTTAAATATTTTAGTTGACTTTATATGAGTAATAAAAAAATGCGGATCGAAGTATGTGCGGGTTTTGTAGCGGATGCGGTATTGTTACAATTTTTAGACTACCCGCGATGTGCCATAAAACAATATAGGATTTTTTTGGTAGTAAATGAATTTCTCTGGTTAAGAATGGACAATAGTTCTAGAGTAGGATGGTCATACGTGGTAAATAGTATGGACAACCAACATTAATAGATAGTTTTAGTATTAGATGTAAGCAATTTAAAGGTCGTAGATGGATGATTCTTTTAAAGGGCGACAATATAATAATTTAGTGGATATCGCAGTACAAATAGGATCTGTCAACAGAACAGAAATTATTACAGTTACGTTTACTGGAGGTATCCCATCCCACACATCCCTGGGCTCATCATTCTTTTTAATGACAAGGTTTTGGAAGAATAATAGAAAGATCTTTCTTTTACGTCGTATTTTGTGTTAGCGGTTTATTTCATAGTTTTTATCGTTTATTTATCGGCCGTATTCATGAATCATTGAAGTAAATTCGATCAATAACTAACGATTTAATGCATACATCAAAATACGGAATATTTTTTTACCCTTCACAAAAAGGGGTTCCTTTCCTAATATGAATAACCATATTGACAACATAGTCTACTACGAAACAAACAAAACTTCCCAGGCTTTGGCATTTTCCTCGATAATATTTGTTCTCCTTTATATTGGGGTGGATTAGAATAAATTTGTCGATTTATTTATTTAAACCAACCCAAATATACATCGTACTCCAGAGACGCATTGAAGACACCACATTAAAATCAAACTTACCGTGAAATAATAATTGAAAGGATTATAATCAAAATATAGACTGTTTGTCTAACCAAAATTAGTAGAAATACAGAAAAACCTCTTTGATATATAGAATTTGATACATTTAATCTAATCTAACGCATTCAAAATATACACATAAAACCTTTTTTTCCATTTTAAATTTTTAATAATTTATTATAACCATCAACCGGTAGAATTCGATATATATCTCTAAAAGTTCTTTTCGATAGGCCGTAGTTCCGTATTTTTTAAAATAATCTTGTTTCTGGAGGAGTTTAAGAAAAATTAATATTTATTTCTGATGACCGACATTATTTACATTTTTCGGGTTTGAACGGTCTGTTATTTTATGACATTTTCAAATTACAGAAAAGTAATTTTGTAGTTCTTATTCATACGAGTCTAACAACGGATTATTTTTTTTACAGTTCTAAAATGTTATTACAGCAATGTTTTCCTGCTCAATAAATGTATAATATTTAATAAATTATCCTCTAAAATTCTGAAAAAACCGAACTGCTTGAAAGTAAACCGAACGGATATATTTTTGTTAATTATTTTTTACTGAAATTACTTTATATTTTACATATATATTTTCCTAGTTTACCTTTGATTTAAAACTACAGATTTACACATAATTTTTAATCATGAATAATAAATTAATATTTTAGACATATAAGGTTTCAGATTTCATTGAAGACACTCAAATCAGTAAGTTGGCTTTAATGTTAATACTAGCTGATACCCGTTCGCGTTTGCTGCCAGGAAAGGAGAAACAGGTAAATTCTCGAAATGATCGAATGAAATTTGAAGAGGAAGTTTATCTCGTTACCTATGGGATCTATTGGTAATAGAAGGAATTGCTTTGTATTTTCTTTCTGATTATAAATGCATTTATCGAAAATTGAAAGACTCGTATAATGGTGGTATACTCGTATGTAATAAAGGTATTAGTGTAAATGTTATTTATGATATTTTTGGTGACTTTATTTTTCAAGGTGCTTCATGTAAGGTATATTATATAGAATATATTTTTTGGTTTATCCGTCCTTTGGCATAAACAATTAAATTTCTTGGCTGTCCGACATCGTAAATTTTATTATGAGTGACTTTCTATTACCCTTGAAAAAGACAACCCAGGGACATTTATTTTTTTTAAATGGTTTGTGGCAGGTCACGTCACGCATGAATGGAATTTACTCTTAGATGATAAAAAAGGTGCGTCCGTCAAGTTGGATTTTAAATATAAACTCTATATTCGAAAAACAGGTCACCCAAAACCCTTTAAACGATACCAAACTTTATTTTATGAATTAAAGATGTGCGTCCGCCATCTTGGATTTTAAAAATAAACGCTTAATTCAAAATCAGGACGCCCGTATCGTCTAAAAACGATACCCATCTTCATTTTTATGAAAAAAAAGGTGCGTCCGCCATATCTTGGATATTAAAATCAAACTTTAAATTTGAAATCAGTACGCGAATACCCCCTAAAAACGATGCAAATCCATTCCATTATGAAAAAAATGTGTGTCCGCCATCTTGAATTTCCGAATAAACTCTTAATTTCGAAATCAGGACGCCCATACGCCCTAAAAAAACGAATCCCCATCTTCATTTTATGAAAAAAAGGTGGCGTCCGCCATCTTGTCAAAATAAACTTTAAATTTGAAATCAGGATGGGGCCCATACGCCCTAAAAACGATACCTCATCTTCATTTTATGAAACAAAAAAAGTGTGTGTCCGCCATCTTGGATTTCAAAACAACCTCTAAATTCGAAATCAGAGCCCATACGAACCATTTAAAAACGATACCCATCTTCACTTTGTGAAAAAAAGAGTGCGTATCCGCCATCTTGGAATAATCAAAATAAACGCTAAGATTCGAAATCAGAGACCCCCCCCAAAACCATTAAAACGATACCATTCTTCATTTTCTGAAAAAAAAGGGACGACCGCCATCTTGGATTTAAAAATAAACGCTAGATTCGAAATCAGGGCCCCAAAAAACCTTTAAAACGATATACCCAACTTCCTTGTATGAAAAAAAGTTGCGACCGCCATCTTGGATTTAAAAATAAAACCTAAATTCGTAAATCAGGGACCCTTAAAAACGCTTAAAAAACGATACCCTTTATCCTTTATGGAAAAAAGTTTGCGTCCGCCATCTTGGATTTAAAAATAAATAACTAAATTCGAAATCAGGACCCTTAAAAACCCTTTAAAACGATACCCAACTTTATTTG
Source organism: Micrasema minimum (assembly GCA_022494985.1). Taxonomy (NCBI): domain Eukaryota; kingdom Metazoa; phylum Arthropoda; class Insecta; order Trichoptera; family Brachycentridae; genus Micrasema; species Micrasema minimum. The sequence goes on from JAGVSP010000584.1 coordinate 8,429, forward strand.
ATGAAAAAAACGTTGCGTCCGCCATCTTGGATTTAAAAAATAAACTCTAAATTCGAAATCAGCACCCTTAAAAACCCTTAAAAACGATAACCCTACTTTTATTTTACGAAAAAAAGGTACGCCCGCCATTTTGGAATTTTAAAAAATCCATATGCTGTGCATGGGAAGCAGCAATTCTGTAATAGGAAGTAATGGTGATGATAATTATTAAATTTAAAAAAAAATTAAAACTCATTCGGCATTATACAAATAGAATATATATTTTTCGGGAATTGTGCGAGTCCATATGATCCATATGTTCACCTCGTAGCACAGTGGTAGCCCATTTTACTACCGTGTATGAGGTCGCCGGTTCGATTCCCGTAGAGGGTCAAGATGAATATGATTTATTTACATGTTATTTTTACATTAATATTTCATGTGCGATACCTTGGACTGGGACTGAAGCGTAAGACTGATCATCCTACTTTCATGTAATAAAATGATCAAGAGACACTGCACTTTGTGTACCAATGCAGTGCCCTATGCACCATTGGGTGCGGGATAAGGGAGAGTAGTAGTAGCAAATGCTCCAAATTTCAAACAAAGATTCTTGTAGCTCGAAGGAGAAATAAAAACTTCTAGGTAGACTACCTATAATATAAACTCCAAACGAATTATAAGGTAGGTACTTTTTATTACGAATTCACTGTCTGTTAATGATTTTATTCCATAGCCATAAAAATTTATAACAGATTAAACTTAAAAATATTATATAGTAAAAATAAATGTTTTTTAAAACGTTATAACTTTTTTATTTTCCCAGCTAGAAACGATTTTTAGGTGTCTTTGAACTTGGAATTTTGTCTTCTTTCTATTTATTGCAAAAAACAGAGCTCTGCAGAGTTATTCTCGATCAGGAGAAGCCCTTGTCAAACGATTTTTTTTTCTCATAGAGAAAAACTGACGATGAAACTAACACAGAAATCTTGAACAAAAAAACATTTTCGGAGGTAAAAAATGCACTCGATAGCTCAAAACCAATCACGGCACTTATTTATTGTGAAAAAAGTCCGAATCGGGGTGTAAATAAATTTTAAAAATGTAATTGAAAGTTCGAGGTGTATAAAAATAAATTGTATACGTGATGAAAACGACATTAGCGCCTTTTGCTGTACAGCATTATTTGACGACATTTTTTATAAGCTTTATGTACTTAGCTATGCAGTACTATCGGTTACATGGCGTATCTAAATTCACCCGGAACTGTCACTAAATTATATCAAATACACAAATACAAAAATTATAAAATGGATGTTATAATGCAGGAACCTTCCCAGGAGTGAATAAAACAACCCTCTAGAACAAACTTATTGCAATCGGATAAGCGGTTTACGAATCTATAAAGGACATACATACATATATACAAACTTACATTCATTTTTATATATATTAGATATTTGGTATATTTAATAAATTGAGTAGTCATATTGGTATTTTAATATTAATACCGCGGAGTTGGTTGTAAAATTTTTTAGTCTGAGTGAAATATTTTGAATATTATCGTTAATAAGACGATTTGAATATGACTTTTTAATCTGAGCTTGAAAATACATTTTTTTCCATATCATAGATTTATAATTATCAGTCGATGTTGATAAATTGCTGAATCGTTCACTTATTTAAACTTCGAAGTTTTATCACGGTTTGGATTTATTAATTTTTCCATTTGACTTAATACAAGGATATTTGATAATTAATTTCTCTGTTAGTTTAGTCAACGAAAAACCAAAAGATTTTTAAAATTCAAAATTCTACTGAAAATGGATGATGTAGATTCAGTGCATTTCATACTTCGTAACATGTTAGATTTTACACCTGTATAAAGATATTAACAAATATAAAACTTAAATTCCAACAGCATTATACTTTGGGAATTTATTTTTATATTTATCAACTTGCCCTATTTAAATAAAATGTTCCAATATATTTCTCGATGAATCAGTATGTATAAAAAGGTAACTTGATAAAATAATATTGTTGAGATTCAGTGTTGTCATATTGGGTACTAAAATACATAATAAAAACGTATTGATTTTTTGTAAAATATGCTTAGAGCATTTGCAACGGCTACCCAGTTCTAAAATCATGATCAATGTATTTAACCAATTTGCACAGTTCAGCAAATGTAATTTTAATGGCGGGTTGTCGTGAAAAGTTAAAATATTTCGCAGCTTAACCCTGTTTAGCTTGCTCGCGAGAAATAAGGAAAATATAATTGCGATTGACCAATAGACAAGCGGACTTAACATAGAGAATAATAATAGAAATTTTTTTAAACCGTCGCTTTTTGGAACCAGGCTGTAACTAAATGATCATAACTCATTAATGATTTACTATTTTTCATGCAAAAATATTAAGTCTCCTATTTTAGAAACGAATTATTATCAGCCCATACTAGCTTAATTAATAATTATTTCTTTTTTTGACGATAATTTCCTTTTGCTTGCTGTATACTGTAACGATAATATCTGTATCCGATCGTCGCTAATACCTATGAAAGTACATAGTCGGTATCAATCTCCTCCGACAATTGTTAAGCCGAAGGAAATCAAATATGGAATATTTATGTGTTTTGAAAGTGACTTGCACAAGAATGAAGAAATCTTGATCTTAACGAAAACAGAGTGATCGGAAAATGCCACTTGGCACAGGAAAAAATGCAGTGCCCTAATGCACCATAAAATTCGGATAATGAGATAGTAGCCCTAGGTAGTGATATTTTACGTAATTGCATTTTTTTAAAAACTCTATGAAAATTTAAAGAAAAGTACAATTTCTTCTTATGTTAAAAGTATTCCATAACCTGTTACTTATTAGTGAATCATTAGTTCATTGTCACGGATATGGTGGAAAGTAATAACGAACATTTAAATTACACGTATTGTTACTTAGGTAAATACTATATTCATAATACAATTATACTTAGAACTGACATCCAAGTGAACTTTTTGTAATTCCATGGAAAGGTTTGATAAATAATGACGTTTTGAGGTGGTTAGTCCAGATTTTAACTAAGCTAATGTTTTTCGTGCCCCATTGTTTCGTTTGTGTCGTATTTTCAACTCAAGACGCATATCTCGACAACTTCTTGCGGTGTGGAGTCTGAACATTATTTTAAACATATCTTACTGCTAACCAGACATACGATTCCCGTGATGCGGGGAAATGGGGAGTGTGTCCCATTTTTTATTTCCTACTGTCTTAGGTAATAACCAAACATCATAATAAATTTGCGGTTTTAATATCAGAATTCAAACTCTCTATTATAGCGCTAGAATTCCTCCATCAGATATTATGCAGATGCACATTATCACACATTGTTGCAATACGTTTAGTGCAAGTTGCATTGTATCATTCAGTTTATTGGGTGGCGGTGCATCCATCACACCAGCTCTCTGCAGTTATGGTAATTAATATTCCGGATTTCTGCGCTCTGGATGAAGTAGTTAAAGCTAGTATGGATTGCAGTGGTACCCTAGACACACCACACACCAGGGTGCATTGTAGTGCTATTGGACCACTAACGGCGGCCGGGGAGTATAAATCACTGAACACTTTTAGGCATGAAAATATTAGATATTATTGATATCCCAACAGAGACAGAAAAAACTCTGGAAACGAATGTGGGCTATCTAAGCGTTTACAGGGCTTATGACCTGTCATTGGCTGGGTTAAGTGGCCACTTGATGTACTACAACATTCCCGATTCCGCCCATCATCTGACAACCATATATGACAAATTTTTTTAAACTACTATATATATTGAGTTTGTACAGAAGTATCCACATTTGAGTTTGTTTTTCGACAGTTTTTTAACATTTTTTCTCTCTAGTGACGTCTGTTGAGAAGATTGTTAAGCATTTTTTGCAATCTATCTTTATTGGTGTAGGTATAATCCAGTAATTAGTCTACAAGTATTTGTATACGTTCAAAATGTTGTTATGAAAATATTATTTCAGGAAATAATAAACTTCTGAAACTTCGATAAAACGTGAGATATTTATTAAAAAAATAAGGTATACAGAAAAAACGCCACTTCTTTGTAATATTAACATTTTTTCAGAATTATCTGGCTTCGAACGAGAATTTCAGAGAAGTGACATTCCATACTTGAAAAATACTACCATCCCTGAGGTGTCTAGTTACCCACTACGTCATCAATAGGCATCTACGTCATCACTAGACATGTACGTAACACGTTTCGTTTATTGGCCTAAATACTGGAGTATTTGTATCTTTATGAATAGTATTAATTTGACTAAATAAAAAAAAACTACTTCTTAATCAATTTTCTCGAAAACTATGGGTCAAATAATATGATGTAGATTCACTGGTTTCCCGCTTGCACATCGAGTTTGGTAACACGGTGTATAAGTGGAGCGCCCTTGAGGTAATAGTTTACAAAAACGGCGCTATAGAAATTATCCATTTTTATTATTATTATTATTATTATTAAAAAACAATGTGTTTTTTAAAAAAATATATATAATGAGTTTATTTATCAGCTCCGCCGAACACACCCGTAGGATGGTCATCGACGGTCTGCCAGGACGGCGGTATCCTCTTTCTCTTTACTTATCCTCTCCTGCGCTTAAATATTTAGATTTCCCAACACATACACCACACTCCACACACATATAACAACACACATATAACAACACATACACATGACATAACATAACCACTGTTTGCTCACTTCACGTCTTCGGATATTTGTCTTGTACATTGTGTTCTCCACGTAATTGGTGTTATGTTTTATATGTTACCTCAATTTGAAAATTCTTTACAATGAAAGCCCCACCCTTTCCCTAGACTGCTTTAAAGACTATTGAGTCTTTTTTCAGTCCAGCCAACTCTACCGATTTTTTCAACAAGCTAAACCGCGATTTTAAGATTGTTAGTGTGATAAAAAATACGGATGAATTTACGGTTATGTACGCGAACAAATGCTTTCATTGTACCCCTACCACCGTCTCGGCTTATGTATTATAATTGTCATTGTTTCCATCACCAAAACCAACCAGAGTCGGCCCAAATTAACAGTGGTAGGGATGTTAGTTTCTACCCCGATCATTATTTATTAGTAATTACAACCACCCGTGTGGAGACCGGTATCCCGCCTCGCCAGGCCCCCCCATCCCAGACATCCACCCGTGCATCCGCAGTCAGGGTCTCAATGGAGGGGTGATTAGGGAAAAGAGGGGAGGGGACAGAACGCATGTGTGCATCTCACACTATCATCCTATCATCCTATCTGGCAGACACTATTTCATACGTCCCCTGCCGTACCTTATCACAATACCTATCCAAAGACCATCCTATCCTAAGACCATCCTATCCTAGACCATCCTATCCTACCAAACATAGCACTGTGTGTATAACATTAAAATATAAATAAATAAGTAAATAAATATCGTTCGTAACGGTCATTGTCATTTCAGTTTCAGTTAATAGTTGGTAGATGGCAGAAAATACATCAAACTGTTGGCAATCCATCAGATTGCATCTGAACTAATCAGCTTTTAGCTTATTTGATAGTCCTGGGCCATAAAAATATCATACCGTGGTTACTATGTCCACTGTACACATTATATATTATTCAATAAAATTTAATGTGCCTATAAAAATATTGTAATGCTTTGACTTTAACTACTTTCATTCTACTACTACTACTACTACTTTCCCTTATTCACGCCCAGCGGTGCATGGGGCACTGCATCGGTACACCAAGTGCAGTGCACATCGGTCATTTTATTACAAATAAAATCTAGAATACGTGCATGCAAATTACGATGAGTAACATAAGTTCCAGTCTTAAAATAATAAATTGATTGATGTAGAACGGTGTAAATGTGTTAAGTGGATGAATAAATATTCTCCCATTAAAGGCCTTCAGCCGCTATGACTACTTTTCAGCACGTTTGCATGTGTGTATGTGTACATAGATTAAATATACCTACGTGGAATAGAGTAACATTATTATAATCCTATGGGATGTTTAGTTGTTTAGCATACACGGTTTGTACGCGATCTAATTTATTGAAGAGATTAAATTGTTTGTGCAAGGCTAATAATTCACATGTGTTCTACAAATTTAAATTTATATTATCTTCGAACAAGAGTTCACTAGAAGGGGCGTTTCCATACAAATTTTCTAAAAATATACGCTTCCTAGGTGAAGCGGGATTTTCACAGATTTTACCTGAACGAGAGAGGTCTTATGCGTGCGTTGAATTTTATGAGAATTATGCGGAGAGGAGGCCGAACAACAGGCCTAGATCCCAGGCAATGCCAGCAGATCTAAACCCCGTTTCCGTAAGAAAAATCACCCCTACCTTTGGTATCGGAAGCTGGTAAGGAAGGAGATGACTTCTTGCGACACTGCACCAAATTAACGTCAAAGAACACAGATTACACTGAATACACAATAATACGCACAGGATGCGGTGAATTTAAATATTTTAGTTGACTTTATATGAGGAATAAAAAAATCCGGATCGAAGTATGTGCGGGTTTTGTAGCGGATGCGGTATTGTTACAATTTTTAGACTACCCGCGATGTGCCATAGACAATATAAGATTTTTTTGGTAAAGGATTGGCAAAGACAAGGAAATGGGATTTGGATAAGACACCAAGGAATTACTGGGGCAATTTGTTCCCAGAATGACGAGCACAAATCATTACCAGCAAATGTCCCGAGAGACCAAACCCATCCGCCAAACCACTAGGGAATTTCATAACACCACTTATGATTGAATTCCAAGCAAGGGAGGTGTGCCAGGACAGAGTGTAGTGGCGTTCTATTTAGCGTGATGGTTAGTTAGTTAGTTAGCTATTTAGAAGCATCCATTTTGCACTTCTGCATTTTAATTATTGTAATAATCAAAACGCTTTATTTTGTGAAACCTAAGAATTTAACGTATAAAACAAATCGTTCCTTTAATAAAGAGAAGACAACCAACTCGTTTAAATGAATTTCTCTGGTGTAGAATGACAATATTCTAGTAGAGTAGATGGTCATACGTGTAAATAGATGGACAACCAACATAAAAGATAGTTTAGTATTAGATGTAAGCAATTTAAAGGTCGTAGGATGAATTCTTTAAAGGGCGACAATATAATAATTTCGTGGATATCGCAGTACAAATAGGATCTGTCAACAGAACAGGAATTATAACAGTACGTTTACTGGAGGTATCCCATCCTACACATTCCCGGGTCATCATTCTCTTTAGTGACAAGTGTTTTGGAAGAATATAGAAATATCCTTCTTTTACGTCGTATTTTGTTTACGGTTTATTTCATAGTTTTTATCGTTTATTTATCGGCTGTATTCATAAATCATTGAAGTAAATTCGATCAATATCTAACGATTTAATGCATACATCAAATACGGATATTTTTTACCCTTCAAACAAAAAGGTTCTTTCCTAATATGAAAACCATATTGAAACAAGTCTACTACGAAACAACAAACTTCCAGCTTTGGCATTTTCCTCGATAATATTGTACTCCTTATATTGGGGTGGATTTAGAATAAATTTGTCGTTTATTTATTTAACCAACCCAAATATACATCTACTCACAGAGACGCATTGAAGACACACATTATATCAAACCTTACAGTGATATAATATTGAAAGGATATAATCAATTAAGCTGTTTGTCTACCAAAATTAGTAGAAATTCAGAAACCTCTTGATATATAGAATTTGATACATTTAATCTAATCTAACGCATTGCAAAATATAAACATAAAACCATTTTTCGTTAAATTTATTAAATTTTAATAAATATTATAACCATCAAACCGTAGAATCGATATTTCTAAAAGTTCTTTCGATGGGCGTTTTCCGGGGTATTTTTTAAAATAATCTAGTTTCTGGAGATTTTTAAGAAAAATTATATTATTTCTGATGACCGACATATTTCATTTTCGGGTTTGAACGGTGTTTATGACATTTTCAATTACAGAAAAGTAATTTTGTATTATTTATTCATAGAGTCTACACGATTATTTTTTTACAGTCTAAAATGTATTTACAGCAAGTTTTCCTGCTCAATAATGTATTATATTTAAAAATTATGCTTTAAAATCTGAAAAAACCGAACTGCTGAAAGTAAACCGTACGGATTTTTTTTGATAATTATTTTTTACGGAAATATTTATAATAAATAGATATTTCCTTGTTTACTTGATTTAACTACTGATTTACACATAATTTTTTATCATGAATAATAAATTAATATTTTAGTCATATAAGGTTTCAGATTGCATTTAAGACACTTCAGTAATTTGGTTTTTATGTAATATAGTTGCTATTTTACCAAGTAGTTTTCGTATTTTCATATAATACAGGGTGTAACAAAACTCGTAGTACAACCCGAAAACTGGTGAATCTACATCGTATTTGGAGACGATTGTGTAATATCACTTTTTAATCTGAGCTTGAAAAAAAAATTTTTTTCTCACAAAAGTTTTCATAAGTATGGGAGATTAAGTAAAATTGCTCAAATTCATATTAAAACGCGTTTTTTTATTTTGTTTTCTTTATAAACTGTATAAATTTGACTAAATACATGATATTTGATAACAATTTGCAAAAAAAAATCAACGAAAACCAAAAAATGTTATTCTACAAAATCGACTCCAAATATGATGTAGATTCACTGGTTTCCCGCTTGTACATCTAGTTTTGTTACACCTGTATAAGATATAAAATAAAACTTAAATTCTAACAGCATTATTATTCCCGTGAAAGTATTTTTATATTTATAACTCTCCCATTTATTAAAATCTATTCCTTCTCGATGATATCAGTATTATATAAGGTAATAAGTTAATATTGTTGATATTTAATACATGTACTACAACAAATACAAAGCGTGGGTGTTTTCCATAAAGATGTTAAGATTTGCAAAGGGCTCCCGTTCTAGATCATTCATAGGTCCACGTTCACAGTCCCAAATGTAATTTTAAAGCGGGTTCCACAAAGCATATTTCAGGCTTTTTGTAAGCTGCTGAAATGTAAAATTAAGCGAGACCTTTACGGACATAACAAGGGAATAATATTAATAATGAAATTTTTCGCAAAACAACGGGAAAACAAAGTGAAATAACACGGCTAATGTTTTCTATTGACTCTGAAAACTATTTCTCTCAAATTTTAGAAACGAATTTACAGCCTTATTTATTATTAAAAATTTATTGCTTTGATTATCTTGCCTGTTTTTACTCTGACTCGAAGTGTGGCGGTAGCGCGTTGGGCTGCCATGCATGAGGTCGCAAGTTCGATTCCCGAAGGGGATCAATATGGAATATTTATTTGAATGTGATTTTCACATAAAAATATTTCATACGTGATACCTTGGGCTGACACTGAGGCGCAAGACTGATTATCTTGCCTTCACGTAAACAACTGATCGAGATTAACTGCTCTTGGCATAGGTATCAATACAGTGCCCTATGCACCATTGGATTCGGATAAGAGAAAGTAGTAGGTAGTAGTATTTTTACATCATTGCATTTTTTTTAAAACTTCTATACAAAAGAAAAACAATGTTTTCCATGTTAAAAATTGTGCCGTTTTGTAGTAACCATTAGGTACGGATATGGGAAAGTGGTAATACATTTTCCTCATACATATTTAATACGAATAAGGGACCATAATTTTACAATAACCTTTAAAGTTTGTCCAAAATTAACGGAGTAATTAATGGAGTAGTCGTTGAATCCTCCTCGTGACGTCACGTCAGTCCCAGATGACGCGTCAAGCCTTCAGTTTCTCCCGCAGGCAGAGCAGCGCCGCGTCACACACAGCGCATCCCATAGACAAGTAATAAGGAGGTAATTACACTGATTTGTAACAAGTATCTTACTGCTAACATTCTTCACTAACATGACATTTAGATAACCAATGTTACATTTATGTTACAGACAAGAGGTTTGTGTAACCGCACAAGTGGTCTTAAAGTCTACCTAGTATCTTACTTCGTTTCGATGTACTAAGCCTTAGTACTTATTAACTAAGGTGTCAAAACTCGGTTCATTTATATCTAGTAAATAAACGTTACAAAACAAATTCAGTAATCTATGATATGTTTCTATTTTGCAAAAATATTATTTTCTTATATAAAAATCAAGGTTTGTTTTTTGTTCGTATTTTATGCGCTGGCTGCCATACCATTCATCCGATTACGATAAAATTTTGTCAAATTATTGCTTGCACTTGCGCGAAGGTTATAGGTAGTAACATTTTAGAGCATATGGATTCCACACATAAACCATGTGAATTTTGTTTGTGTGGTCCGAATTAAAAAAAATTAAGTAATCTACAATTCTACACCACCATTACATACTCATTTCAAAAGTGGAGCTTATGGATTTTTTTTTTTTTTTAAAAATAAAAAGAAATATTTGAGCTCTTATGATCTACTCAAATATTTCGATTTGGGGCTGCTTTCAAATAGTCGGAAATAACTGTGCCAGAAAGCAAGAAACAAGTTGTGCTGGCGTGGGATTCGATCCTAAAGATTCTAATCCGGAATCCTCGAATCTACCACTAGACCACAACCCCGATTCCACCGTGCTAAGCTTTTTTTGGTTCTAGAAAACCGGGTGTGGGTCCAATTTGAAAAATTTCGGAAGTCATAATCACCACTCAATAATCATTCCGAAAGTTGAAGAATATGAATTCAACAAACTTCCTCCAAAACAAAAAAATTTTCGTCACAAGTTTAAAAATTCTTTTTAAACCAGTTTAAAATTTACGAACTCTTATTTTAACTAAGATTCATGAGATTATGTAACACGTGTTTTTTTTGCAATTTCATTAATTTTGCATGTGACGCAGTAAAAAAAATATATTTCTGTATTAATATGTAATTATGAATACGATATTAAATGCTTCATGCGATTAGAATCATCCCGAAAATTGTAGCGTTAATATTGCGATAAGATTATGCGGCGACCTTTAAGCAGGTTCAACCCTTTCGTGGTATTTCAAAAGGTGAAGTTTTCTCAGAAACTGAGGGATATTGATATAATATTATTCCTCAGCACGAGATTTCTTAGGAGTATGTATGTCCATACTTATTTTATTCTACTTATATTATACACGGGTACATCGTAAGTAAATCCAATATTTGTTTGTTTTTTTAATGGTCCCACTTAAGTCGTTATTATACGAATTAAAGAAAGTGTATTTTTATAATAAAACACTGTGAATGACCTAGCTAGTGGTCTCAGGGAATCTTTAGCAACGAAATTAGATATCTGCAGTCTGAAATGGACTCAAAATTCTATATTTTCAAACATTTTACTTGAATTATTGCATTCATCACGTACATTGCTATTTACAATAATTTTTGTATTGCCTACTTTTCGTCTAGATCAGGGGTTCTTAACCTGGGTTCGATCGAGCCCTAGGGGTTCGGTGAGTCAGTCTCGGGGGCTCGGTGGAGTTCAAGACCCCCGACTTAAATGAATCGTGGTGACACGCCCCACTTGTCCATCATTGACTGCAGGTGATCACGCAGCGGGAGTCAGCATCCTTGCTGCATGATTTGCAATGCCAAGTTGAGTAATTCTAGTCTAGCACCGGCAAAACTAAGAGAACACTTCCTTAAACTGCATGGAGATGGAAAATACAAGAACACAACTCTCGCTGAATTCAAGGTGAAGAGAGCCAGATTTGATGATGAAAGGGCTACTCTGTCTGTACTCGGCTTTGTACCCGTCAACAAACCGATCCTCACAGCATCGTACGAAGTTGCTTACCTGATTGCAAAGTAGGGCAAACCACACACCATTGGTGAAACACTCATAAAACCAGCTATGTTGAAGATGGTGAATATCATGCTGAGAAAAGCGGCTAAAATTTAGACTCTAGATTGTTTAAAGAGTGATAATATTTGAAAACTGCTGAAAAAAAACAGAGACGACCACCAAAGCTATCGTCGTTTGTCGCCGTGAGGACATTAAACTTCCAAGATGGTCAAAAGACCTATTATATGAGGGGATACGGCGCGGCGTACCTAAGCATATAATGGTACTTAAGACAGCTTTTACAATAAGCCCATATTGTCATAACGATTGCTATAGAAACATTGCAGTGTCTGGGTCCTTCTCCAACATAATTATTCAGCAAATGTAACGGAATCGAATTGAATCCTCATTCTCTGGACAAAAAACGGCTGTACTCAAAATGGAAGATATTTGGCGGTAAGGGGTTGAATCGTGAAATGCTCAGTGAGTTTAAATTACGAGTTAAGGATTGTGGGAGAAATCCGTTTCCCTAACTGGTAGTGGTAGATGTCAGCCTGGCTGGGGGCGGGGGGTGGCAAGGGGTCATTTGCAACTCAGAATTAGACTAATTGAGATGAAAATTCACAGTTAGCAGCGTCTGACTGCAGGCGAGCCTGATATAAATGTAGGGGAAATAGAAAAACGATTTACTGACTTGTGGCGCTTGCAGGTTCAAAAAGTGTACGTTTTGAGTCCAATCTAATTTTCAACAAGTATGTACTTTGTGCTATTTTTTATGTGGAAATTCCGTCAATTTATGCTTGCTGATTATGTACAATTAAGGAAGGTCTATTACGAGGTTCGGTCGTGTGGAGCGAACGAATGCCGAATGAACGGCTAAAAGAATTTATGATGCGAGTGTGCTCGGGTGTAGACATCGAGGAAAACCGAAAAGCACGTAGAAGTTTAGGAAAGTCAAAAAAACTTTTGGTTGTCTATAAAGTCGGTTAACGGACGATAATTTTACGTCATAACGTCATAAGAAAACATTGATGAAAAATAGCGTACTTTTATGCATTGGCGGCTACCCCTATAGGTCATAGGGTCAATGACCTCCCAAACTTGAGGACCCATATTTAAAAATATAAAAATAAAATAAATAAATAAAAATAAAAAAAAAACTATTTTATCAATCCACATAAAAATACAATAGGTTAAATATAAAGCATCATAAATAAACACCCCATATTAAACAATAAAATAACTGCCAACTTGCGCATCAATAATAGTATACGAGTTGAAAAATCAACTCGCGGTCAATTTTTGTATTGACCGCGAGTTTCTGTAGGTAAAGCTGTCCCATCCCATACAAACAGTGATATGTCAAATTTCTTATCTCCAATCTCAGTATCAAAACATAATACGGCTTGGGACATTGCCGCGCGTGAAATAGGTATATCTGCAGTTCATGAGAAGGAACGGGATACATATCGTTATTCTGCGTGAGAAGACAGAAAGAGACATCAAATAATACGCTTACGTGTCATCTTATAAGTGCGAGAATTACACAATACTTCTTTAGCGAAACAATACCCTTATTGTGTCTGGCTTTTGTTGGCATAGCGGTATAAGTTTTTTTTACGAGTTATGAAATCAGTTTTACCCTATAGTGTCTTAGGAAAGTTAAGTTAAGCTATATCTGGGAGTAGTTGTATAAAATGTATATCCTAATGGTTATTTTTGAATAAGTAAATTTTATAAGATGAAATTCGACAACATGAATAACTTAAAATGGCCCTTTAAAATGAAATATGTGACATATTTCCCTTTTATTTTGACTACAATATCTAATAAACACGTGTTATAGTTTTAGCCTTGGTTTATCTGCTTTATCATAAACAAAGACATGTTTGTCATTATCAGTTCTCGGCATGGTTTTGACGAGAGAGCGATGTACCTACTTCCTGTTTTAAAGATTGATTTATTGATTAATCGCTCATATTTTGGGCATTTCGGGTTTTTTGCATATCGGGTAGAAAGAAGTGAAAGTAAATTTTGATTATATTATGTATATTATCATATTTATTTAGGACTATTAGAAATATTGTTTAGTGTTTGTAGTGAAAACTCGTAAAAACTTATTTAGTAACATTGCGTAAATAAATAGTGTTTTATAAAAATATTCAAGATGAATTCCGTCAGTGAAATTTTAAAAGAAAAAGCATCAAAAAAGAGTTCAAATAATAACATTGCGATGACCATATTAGTCTTGAATAAAGTGCAAATAACGAAAGAAAAAAACAAAGATTTAAAAATATTTTTTAATACTAAAAGTTACGATTTAAGGACAGAAAAATTAATTTCATTTACAAAAAGTATTTAATAAAGTCTTGTAAATAGTGTGAATCTATGTATCAGTATCTCCATTTGAGTTAAACCAAAAAGTGTATTTGTGCATTGAAATGGATCCATATATGAATGTAAGTAACCATTTTTTTGTTTGCGTATAGGTACTCAATTCGGATTTCTCAAATAATTATTTATTTATTTATTTACTTTCTTTGACGCCCATAGGGCTTTTACATTGTACATACTATATTTAAGAAAAAGTTACACATTAGACATAATAAACATTTTTTTCTTTTTTTTTAAATAAAAATTACAAAATAATAATAATAATAAAAATTTTAAAAGAGAAAGTTACATAGTTAACAAACTACAATATTAAGACAAAATACATGAAAAAAAAAATTTTTTTTTTTTTTTTTATTTACAAAAATATGTATAATTTTTTTTTTTAAATGACCCCCCAGTTTTGAACCCCTAAAACCGCCACTGCTTTTATGAATTGAATTAAATTATTATTACTGAATTATTTTGTTTAATACAAAGCAGGAGTTAATTGAATTTTTTTTTTCCATAAATTAATCTTTTTTTTTGTTTTTTCTTCTTGTGTGCTGCTGCTGTCTCCCTTCTACTCGGACGCATCGGCCGATGGAGTGGAAGAGAGATAGATGCGTCGCAAACCGAACGCTTAGGCCGATCGTGCCTCTCTATCGCTTGTTCCGCGCTCTCGCTTGCACACTCGGCTCAGGTGGAACGTGACCATGAGTCATGCTTTTTCGTGTGAGCAGCCGGCGTTCATCGATTTATTAGACGTTTTCACGTCAGTAAAATAAATGGCATGGACAAGTACAACTACCAGTAACTAACGTATGGTACTTACTACGTTACAAAAATGCAAAGTATCGGATTACAATTTCGCACGTTTTGTGGAAGAGAGTTTAGAGATATAAATTTAATTGGATTTACCAAATTAATGATAACGATATAGACACGATTCTCACATCTGTAGCTAATACTCGCGCATACATATTCACCGCGGGATGGGGTTGGTAAACGAGGGTTGTGTTGGAATTAGTAAACAGTGTGATGTGATAGTCGTAGCGGGTGGGTAAACAGGTGAGGTGGGTGGTAATTACAGACTACAGGTGTTCAGGACTGTTAGGATCAACAGGTGTCGACAGGGGTGCCATTTTGTAATACATAATAGTATCAAATAATGTGCCTACAATAATCAAGTTATGAAACACCGCTTTGTTTTGGTACCTCTTCAGGTTTTTGTATGGGAAATGTTCTCAGGGCAATCCCTTTCACTACTGTTTTCTTCCTTGGGATAACTTTAAATTCTAAATATGACTAATCTTTTTGGTTCAATCAATGTATGGTTCTCTGTAAAGCGTCTAGGTACTTACACAATACACAATATGTTTACCTATGGTTTGATTTTCTGTTCATTTGAACTAAAAGTTTTAGATAATATTTTATTACAGCCAGAAAGAGTGAACCAAGGTTCCCTGGTTCAGAAACCCGCAACGACATCAACTAAGTCACGTCTCAATTTAAGTCAAGAGGGGTCTTTAATTCCACATTCAAGATTAAAATCTCAAGGGGGGGTCCCTTAAATTAAAAACTCTCATCCTAAAGTGTTAAGCTGTTAAAAAATAATTGTAATTTTTAATACTTTAGAAAAAGATAGGAAATTCGATTAGAAAACAAAGAAAAGAAAGTCAAACAGTTTACTTTGGACTTGAGAAATAATTTACTGCTTTGATACCTCCGAATTTTTGTGCTTTATTTGCATTCACAAAAGAATAATATCAATTTGGAAATTGTTCCTTTAGAAACTTGAAGAGTCTTAAGTAAATCGGACAGCGTAACTTAAAAACCTTTATCGGAGCTAGGTACTGTATTACGGTTACGATGAAAAGCGGCAAGGCACAAATTGTATAAACGTTTGTAACTCACAATTTAATATTTAGATGTAATAAAATTGTGATTTTCAAAAAATATCGCTTCTCATGAAGTATTCAATTCGCGCAAAGGAAATGCACACGTGAATGAGACCTTCAATATTTCTGTTGTGTTACTAGCTATTGTACAAATATTCACTATAACAATATCGAACACTAAACCATTCAACATTCAGTTTTATATGGAAATATGGCAATATATTGTAAGACTGTTTTCATATTGTGATTTGGAAGAAAAGCGCTCAACTTTTGCATAGAAATGTAACACTTTGAAACTTATATTTTTAGATTTATAAATGATAGCTAAATGGTAACTTTTGTATTGATTTGTTACTTTTTGCGAATTGGGTATTGGTTTATGTTTTATAGTAGTTCTGAAATAAATATAATAGGTACTTTAGTTTGTTTTTGGTTTGAATTTCATTGTTATTAAGAAGTATGATTCGGGTGTTGAAAAGGTAAGAATTTTATTGACTTTGTACGAGTAATATTGTTGTTTCGCTGTTGTTTCAGTGGCTGTAAAACGCTTTTAATTTAAACTTAATATTTGAATATTGTGGCCGGTGATTTAAAAAACGGAAAAATTTAACATTTTTTTAATCTACGCCTACAGGTATTTTTTTTTTTGCAGAGCAACAAATCGCAAGTTACAGCGAATGAAATGTTTCATCTAGCTTTCAATAATTTATGAAATATTCGCAAGCGCACTTTTTCAATAAATTCTTCTAAAATTTAAATTGTTTAGCTAAATGCAAAAATTAATATTTTTTCTTGTATTACAAACTTGACCATTACAGATTCACACTATTTATTATATTGTTACATTCGTAAGTACGTTTTCAGTCAGTAAATTAGATTCATTGACGGAAATATCACGATTTTTAGTTGAATCGCTGAGAATTTTAAAAAAACAAATCAGGTACCTACTGTTTATCGAAGTTTGTAGGTATAAATACCTTAGCTAACAAAAACTTTACTGAAAATGAAATTTAGAAATGGCGTGGCCTAAATTAATTTTGAACTAGGTGTGTAGTTTACTTTTTTTGGGATCTCTAGGTATATCGTATCTAGTGATGTCCACATGCTCCACATAGGAGCGAACGTGGCGAAAAAGAAGAAGAAGAAGGTATATCGCACAAATACAACAGAGATTTACTTATATATTTAGTTGTCGTACTGTGATGATTAACTGCACCGTTACTGATAGATATATTATAGTATGGCCATTGAGAGAATGCGTTCCTGACAAGTCGCGATTGAACTGACGACGTAACTTTGTAATGGCGTCGCAGTTACGATAACAATATTTTTGTTGGTTGTTTACCGTTTTAACAATTGATGAGCATTAAAAGAACATTATTATATCAATAATCAATGAATGTTATAATTTTGTGCCAAACTGAGTGTCAAATAACTTGGTAAAAACAATATTTTACGATATTACAAGATTAACGATATTACAAGGTTATGTCAGCGCTTTATATTTGTAGTGCTGCGCTAACAATAACAGGCAATAAAAGTATCGTAATCTGTTCTTATACAGTTATACTTTATAAAATAATACGTTTTATTTTTCTTTTTAAAAATTTAAAAATAATGGACTATAAGATAACTTTTATTTAATATAAAAATAAAAGTACGACCAAACGCTCGCGAGAAAGTAGTATTTTTATATTTTTTGGAGGAACGGTAACGAACTCAGTGTTATGTTGTGCCCATCACTAGTCGTGACTAACTGATAGGTGTCAGGAACGCATTCTCTGAACGGCCGAACTTTAATGATATTTATCCCGACTTACCTAAATCTATACAGATGAAGGTATTGCCATGATATTACCTGCGCATGAGTATTTACGTCTCCAGATACTGGGGATGGGGGTGTGAACTAGTATAGCTGTAGGCTGTAGTGCGGCAATGCAAGTGGAGTAAACTCACCCTCCATTACAGGTTACAGTCAAACCTGGAACTCTCGTGTCGAGATGAAAGCTTTCACTCTCACCCCTCGGTACACTACCACTCCCTTGTTCTCTGACTCTCTTACCCTCAAACTCTCTTACTCCACTCTTCGACAGGGCACTAGAGAAGATTTATCCGAATCTCTCTATCGCCGAAAACAAAGTTTACCCAACTACTAAATAAAACTAATCCTTGAAGAGCATACCACACCACGTGGCTCGAGGCCCGCTTTCCCATACAAACGTATTCCTCGATTTTATCCCTGGAATATAACATTAAAAGCAATGGTTTTTTCACGCTTTTTAGACATTTTTCGACCAGATGCGTAATTGTATCGTCTTATATTGGTGTGATATGCTCCATCCTTTATTTTGTCTGTTTCTTAAAATTGTACGTTTTTTATCAGTGATCATAATATTATGTATAGTAAAATCAAATACATAGCTTACAGTTACGAAAATAACGATCTAGGTTCAACACTCTAATCAATTGTTAGTAAAATGTCTACAATTACTTAAAATGTAGTTATGTAACACGACTATTGTTTTATTTTATTTAATCTCAAACATATTATTCACAAATCAATTTTAAATATATTTTCAGTGGGGAATTCCATGCCGAAGAATTCATTTTACAAATAAAATAATTCAGTTTGTTTATATTGGTGATATCAGCAATAAAAACGCAATTTTTATATCCAATGGTTCAATAATTTTATGCCTTCGTGGTTAAATTCAAACAAATATTTACATAAATGCATTTTTCCAATGGCTGTAAAATATCCTAGAATTGGACAACAATGTTGGTTGAGGGTTCGTTTTTGAAAACGATCAATAATTGAGAAATAATAGTAACCAATATGTTATACTTATAAGCAAAATGTTACCAGTTAAGTTATGTAGCAGTATTGCGCATTAAATATATCTGCGGTGTACAGTACATCAAGAATTTCGTGCATTTAATCTTCAAAATAAATACAATTTAATTAAACCACACTAATGTGTAGTTTGGTCTGAGCAAATGTAAATATTTCCTGGAATTATCCTAAGCTAGTCGTTATGTAACTCAGGAAGTCCCGGAGTTTGGTTATTGTCTACTAGGTAATCTAATTTACACTACATCGCATATTATTATTGTATTTTATCTGCAATTAATTCATCACTATTAAATTTTGAAATAGTAATGAATTAATTGCGCGTCTCAGATAACCATATTATTATTGTTTTTTTATCTGCAATTAATTCATCATATTAAATTTTGAAATAGTAATGAATTAATTGCGCGTCTCAGATAACCCAATAAGGTGTCAATTTCATATCATGATTTTTTTTATAGACTCGCTGGATTCACAACAATTCGATTCCCGGTAAGCTCTGACTAATCAAAACAGATTTTTCTCTATTCTAGGTGTTTTATGTTTTTCCCCTCTGTTTTTGGGTTTCTTGGCTTGTTATGAGTGTATATTCTCTGTCAATTTTCTCCTACTACGTTGATTGCAGTAAATAAATAAATATTTTTATATCCGGACATCAATCCGCTATAGCGTCAATTAAACAATCGAGTAATTTGCTGTCTATAAAATTTTTTTGGGGCAGCAGCTATAAGAACGTAAAAAACATGAAACATAATAGTTATTTATTTTTAACAACAACATTTTGAACGTATACAAATACTTGTAGACAAATTACTGGATTGTTTGTACCCATGCTCGGCTGATATCAGATATTATTGATATCTCAACAGAGACAGAGAAACTCTGAAAACGGATGTGGGTTATCTAGGGCGTTTACAGGGCTTATGACCTGTCATTGGCTGGGTTAAGTGGCCCACTTGATGTACTACAATATTCCCGTTACTTCTGTACAAAATTTGTCATATATGGTTGTCAGATGATAGGGGGGATGGGGAATGTTGTAGTACAACAAGGGCCACTTAAACCAGCCAATGACAGGTCATAAGCCCTGTCAACGCCTAGGTAACCCCACATTCGTTTCCAGAGTTACTCTGTGTCTCTGTTGAGATATTTATTTATTTATTTATTTATTACAATAACGGCGTAAAGCCTTTTACATGTTTATACAAGAAAAATAGAATAATAAAAGAACAATCCATGTTAGAGAAAACAATAGTTACAGTTTTATACATTTGAACATATTAATAATAAAAGTTTATTTAAAATAATAACCAAAATCAAAGAGGACCGCAATAAATACATTATTCTGTTAACAATATAATTTTGCTGTGTTTCAGTCCGAATATTGTTACAGTGATATGGTAGAGGTGATTGGTAGTTAATTAAAAATAAAAGTTCAGGGGAGTACAGTAAATGTGCTCAATAAAAATAAAAATAAAAAAAATTAAATAAAAATAAAATAAAAATACATGTTTATAGTAAAGGAAATAGTAAGAGTTTTTAAAGAAAAGAAATCAAATCACGATCATTATGTTATCACACATCAATCTAAAAACATATTCAAAACACATCGTTTATATCAATAATATCAGTTATTTATTTATTTATTTGTAAAGAATAGATACCTAAAAGTTAGGAGAAACGCGTGGTTTCTTTTGTTATTTGTATCTGATCGATAATTGTATGTAATGTTTTGTTGTTTTTGCAGATGAAACAATCGTGCCAGCAAGGCAGGGCGGCGTGGGGGCTCCTGGGGCTCCTGGGGCTCGCGCTGGCGGCCCTGGCGGCCGCGGGGGCGGCGGACCCGGCCTCGGCTCCCGCCCAGGCGCAGCTCCAGTCGCAGGTAGTCCATATCTACAGACTACCTACCCCACATAACCTAACTTAGTGACTTGAAGTCAAGGTGAAAATATGCATCCAGTTCGTGATACGTCATAAAAAGATATTATCGTCTGTGTAAGTTCAATACCGCGGGAGAACCATTTGTCAAAATGTTCAGGGGAGACAAAAAACCCTCCAATTTCGTAAAAAAAAGAGGTAAACATGAAATTTGTATCGGGATATACGCTGTATTGTGTGTGAAGATGGTTTATTCGCGGTATTGACACTAACCGAGTGCTAGAGTCTATTGGTCAATTTTAAATTTGAATTAACCAATCGATGCGGCTTGTTTCGTTCAACGAAAATCACCAAAAATGCGTATTTTGAACTTATTGGCTCATCGCGGTATTGAACTTACATAGACGATATCACAAGAGGTGGGTTATCATGGTACATGATATAGTTAAAATTAATTAAAGTAGGGCACACACTTGTAGTTGATCGGAAGACTATTCAATAGTCCACCTTCTTCCGAGTTTTCCGTCATCAGATCTACCCGCCCGATCCTTTCACTAAGCAAGTGAAAATTACAAGCCTTAGGTATATCTTATATCTACCCTTTTGAAGAAAATATAACTCTTTTTAACAACATTTTGAATGTGTATAAATACTTGTAGACAAATTACTGGATTATATCCATGCTGGGCTAATATCAGATATTATTGAAATCCAAACACAGACAGAGAAACTCTGGAAACGAATGTGGATGATCTAGGCGTTTACAGTCTTCTTAACAATCTTGCTTAACAATCTTCTCAACAGATGTCACCAGTGAGAAAGTGGCAGGATAATTCATACTAATAGAAGTTCCGAAATTTGTCATGTATGGTTATCAGCTGATAGGAGGAATGGGGAATGTTGTAATACATCAAGTGGCCACTTAACCCAGACTATGAAAGGTCATAAGCCCTGTAAACGCCTAGATAACTCACATTCGTTTCCAGAGTTTCTCTGTCTCTGTTGGGATATCAATAATATAAATATAAGTCTTTTACATGACAGAAAATGATACACTTTCGCAATATCTGCCTTTATTCTGAACAATTCTTTTTACGTGTTACGCCCGCGTACAATAACGTGGGGGATCGTTCGTGCAAAACGTAAATAGAGGGTTCCGGCGTTACAGATTGAGCACAAATTCCGTAAGTATAAAATATGGAAATCTTTTACAAAACTTATTAAAAATAATCACGATAAACCAAAACAAAAACCCCCAAAAAACGGTATCAGTAAAAAATCCCGCGGCAATTCCACTTTTATGTAGTTAATTATTTTCTTTTGAAACTTCTGTGAGGCAAAATAAAGTTTAATTAACTCTATCAGTAGTTCCCCAAACTGTGCGGGTAGATTTTATTGGAAAAGTTGCAGATACCTTAGTATTTTAGGGGCCCATTTCTCAAATTGTTTACTTTAACTCGATTATATATTTTAATTATATCCTGTCCCGAGATTAAAACTATGTAGTTCTAATTAAATACTTAGACTTCCAGACCATTTGATTTAAGGTAATGAACCGGGCTATAAGAATTACAGCAAAGTGCATAAATCTTCAAGTTAAAAGAGGTCCTTAAAGTATTGCGCCATTAACCAAATTTACTGAGAGACTTCAGTAAGATGATTATTGGAAATTTATTTGAAAATGTTCAAAGTAATCTAAATCTTAAGACGTCTCGGAAAGTGGATTTAGATTATCAGGGAAGAGATATCGGATGTCTTCGCTCATTTAAAGATGTAGTTGCTCAAATTGTCTAGAAAGAAAAAACTTTACCCGTCAAAGATAACATGTTTAGATAACATTCGAATAATCCAACATCTAACTTTAACGTCTTTTGAAAGATTTTGCATTATAATGAAATGTTCAACATTGAATAGTAAAATTATCAATATAAATAACACATCATCAATATTTCCTCTAACTTTATGGATCTACAAACCCTCCATTAGTTACTTATATTTCAACAATAATTTTATGTTAACCTACATAAGTACATAAAACAGGGTTAATTTTTAGTCAGTTAACAAAAAAAACCCTGAATTCTATATCGTTAATAGAACCCATTTCAATAAAAAAAAATCTTGTACTTTCTGAAATTAAAAAAAAATAAAAGTGCACCGCGCGCACTCTCCCGTCGCACTTACCCTTGTGCGCCGTGCATGAACTCAGATGACCAGCTGTGAATAGGGTGTGCGTAATTTGTAAAAAAATATGGGAATAAAAATAATAAATCGTAAAAATAAAAAGTACATGTTTTTTAATTGAAATGGGTCCTATTAACGATACTGAATTCAGGGTTTTTTTTTGAACTCACTAAAAATGAACCCTGTATACAGGGTGTAACAAAACTCGATTTACAAGCGGAAAACCGGTAAATCTACATTATATTTGGAGTCGATTTTGTTGATTTCGATAAAATTTTCTGATTTGACCCTTAGTTTTCGAGAAAATTGAGTATAAAATAGTTTTTTTTTTAAATTTTTGAATTAAATTTTAATATTACCAATGACCGGGCTGATTCTTTTGTGTTTAATTTCCAGGCTATGGATGGAATGAGCTCCGAGCTGGACGAGGACAAGCGCGCCTGGAACAACCTTCACGGCGGGTGGGGCAAACGCGGCTGGCAGGACATGAACTCCGCGTGGGGCAAGCGCGCCTGGAACAACTTGCACGGCGGCTGGGGCAAGCGCGGCTGGAAGGACATGAACGCCGCCTGGGGCAAACGCGCCTGGAGCAACCTGCACGTAAGTCTGACTTAATACGGTTAACTACCATGCTAGGATAAGACAAGCGCGCCTGAAGGAACTTTTGTAGGGGGACAAGGACATAAAACTAGCGTGGACAAATAAATACGACTGGAGAATGTAAACTCCAACATTCCATAAGCACGATAAGCTACGATAACTATGTAGATCAGGAAAAGTGCACCTGAAACACTTTCAATGGCAGTGGGGCGATTGGCAGGGCATGAATTTCGCTAATTCTATATCAGTATATCATTTTCCGAGCTCATTTTAGGGAGGATGGGGTAAGCGCGCCTGGAACAACCTGCACGGAGGTTGGGGCAAGCGCGACTCCGCCGCAGCTGACCTCCTGGAGCTGCTGTCAGCCAGCCCGTCTCCCCTCGACCAGGACTATCTCGAGGCGGGACCCATGGACGTATACTCCCCTATGAGACAGGTTACATTCCTTACGCATCTCACCCACTATTAGACATAGAAAAGCTAATTAGTCCGCTTTGTAGTTGATAGAGTAGCAACATATAGCTGCATATGCATTATTATAAAAGTAGGTAATGAATAATAACCCTGAAGGAATAACTCAGCGCCTAAATACACACATTGAAAAAAACAATAATGGGCCCAATATTAATCCTTGAGGAGCACCTTGCGTATAAGATGATAATTACTAATCTTCAAATACAGTTGTATTTTATAAGCGCTATGCTAAAATAAGTAGGCACCTACACATCAAGGGTTAAGCATGTTTATACGCTACTTCTACTGCTACAAAATATTTTACATACCGAAATAGACTGATTATACCATTCATCATCTTTTTATAGATATCGGTGAATGAATTGCTCATCTGTTTGTATGGATTTTAGTTAGGTATTGTATAAGCATAAGTAATCATTGTGATGGATAAAATTAACTTTATCATCTTGGATCGGAATGAGTATTTTACTGGCTTGTTTCAAAGTCTAGATAAGATACACTTTTTTTAACATTGAGATCAAATAATTTATTTATCAACATAATTTCTTTTGCCAGATAATGGCAGATTCAAACCATCTTTCAATTTAGATTCTACTGTAGTAATTTTCAAGTCGGTATGTTTTATAACCCATCTACTAGTAAGATGATTTTCGTTACATAACATCATACCATTAATCTCCTCTATTCACCTCCATTTCTTTAGATGATGCACCTTCCTCTAGTATCAACTTGTGCTCTAGCAAACTTTCTAATTACATCCTCCAACCTTGGAAGATGACATTTTCATTCACTTAGTTGTCTATCTATACTACCTAAGAATTGATGAAGCTACAATCTATTTACGGTTAAGTTTAGGACCTTGTCCAGGAAATATCTACACTTGCTGTTTCTCTCCAGTTTCTAAATCCCAAAGACGTGGTATTCTTCTTCGCATAACCCAAACACTTCAAACTTAGTTCTACTGACACTTGATATTCCCACAATTTAAATGTTCTAAAGACTTTTACACAATTGCTACTTGCTCCAAAGGGTCTTTGCTCCAAAAGAAAGTCAGAATACTGTTTGAATTGGCATTGGCAATGAAGCATAACACTGATCATCCTTCATCATACCTTCATGTAACAAATGATCATGATATACTACACATAGTGTACCAATATCAATTCAGTCCCCTATCACCATTGTGTGCAGATAAGAGATAGGTAGTTGTAGTAATAACAGAATTTTCTACTCCTATCCATCCATCTTTATCTCAGAAATGAACATTCTCACAACCGCTTAATTCTTCGTCTTTCACAATTACAAAGATTAAGTTAGTATCAGTGAGTATTGAATGCTTCTTTTTACGATTTGCCACAATATGTGAATGGCGCCAGTATCGTTTGTTTGTTTGTTTCCTTTTGTGATTTGTGATAATGACGTAGATACTGAGCAACAATGCGGAGAGGATGTTGGAAGCCGAGGCGGACCAGGACACGGAGAAGCGGAGCTGGAGCTCTCTGCACGGGACCTGGGGGAAGAGGTCTGGCTACAAGGGGAACTTCAGAGGTAAGCTCGGTACGTTATATGCCTCCTTTATCGTACTTATCAGCCATTTGCTTGCTTACAAGAATACTCACTAGAAATAAGCCCATTCGTTGACCCAAGAAATTTAGTGAGAAAAATCAACGAAAACACAATAATCTCGGATAAGGATTTAGGAGCTTGTGAAAACATGATTTCTAAAATAGTTGTTCGATGTAGGTAACCATTCAACCAATTTTTATCCAAATATTGAAGGTTGAATAACTGGTAGCTAAAATATCTCCAAAATTTTTATTGAAATAGATCGGTTTAATTTCAAGTTGTTTCAATTCCTTCAGGGTTATTGCATTTCAAAATAAAAGCATTATTATTGTAACGACTTTAACTACTGCTGAACGCACACTATTTAGTTACCTTCTGCATGTTGCTATATCTACCCTCTTATATAATCAAAGTAACGCAATCATAAATATATAAAATACAGAAACATGCATAATATAAAAATGCATGTCTAATACAAGTTTTTTCACAATTATTGTTGTATAATGTGGAAAATGCATTTGGAAAAACATCTAATGTTATTTTATGAATAAAAACTATGGTTCTATGGATACTTTTGAAAGCCTAATAATGCATTAAGGGATTCTACCAAAGGGATTCTTAACACATTTTAATGGTTTAATTCTGAATAGTCGAAATATAGGATTGTAAGGACAAATAACATTTTAAACAACTCAAAAATATCTCGGCTAGAACCAACACAAGAAAGAAAAAAACAATTTTCCTCTTCTAAAATGTCTAACAGCTTCTCTAAAATAAGTTCTAAACAGCTACTAGCTACTTGTTTTTTTTAGAACATGGTGTAAAAATATTTCCTATTTCATCCTAACTCTTGTTCCTCCGGTATTCTCCCTTCTTCCTTTTCTATATGTAGACAGAGTAGACATTGATTACTCATAAATGTTATTATAATACCTTGATAGTGTTATTTTTAGTAAACAACACTATCTGCCAACTTTTGTTTGATTAGCAAAAAGCAAATAAAAAACTAGCCAATGTACAACTTACTAAAATGTACCCATAAAAGTAAGAAAAAAATATACCTTACACTGTTTTTCTCAACTGAAAAAATATATATAGATTAAATTTCTTAATTTTTTCAAAGCCTCACACATACTTTGTTAATGTACCTATATGTCCTATATCCTATAGTCAACTTGTATTGGTGTTGCCAATTTTCCAATTAATTCCTGTTAATTTTTATACTGACAGGATCAACAGATAAGCGAGAACCAGGATGGAATAATCTAAAGGGGCTGTGGGGCAAAAGGAGCAGCTTGGATACTATGGATGGTAAAATCTTATCATTTTAAATATACTATTTAAATTTCGCATTTTTTCCTGTACACCACGTAAATTCATCCGTATTTTTATCACTAACAATCTTAAAATCGCGGTATAGCTAGTTGAAAAAATCGGTAGACTTGTGCTGGACTGAGAAAAGACTCAATAGTCTTTAAAACAGTCTAGGGAAAGGATGGGGCTTTAATTGTATACTTTTTTAAAATCAAATTAACTAAACCAACACGCCATTAGAGAAGATAGAATGCTACCCCACTCTGACTTATCAGATAAATATGTTGAACAAGAACAATAATTACCAACTTTATTAACTGACTAATGTAATAAAATATAACAAAAAGTTTAAAAAAAACGATTATATTATGTATAATACGGATCCAAGAAACCAGAGGCCTCAAGGACGTCCACCGATGAGATGGGTGGACGACAACATCAGGAAGTCTGCTGGAAGATAGTGGATAGGGGACGGCGCAGGATCGGGAGGAGTGGAGACGGCAGGGGGAGGCCTATGTCCAGCAGTGGACCTCAATGGGCTGACATGATGATGATGATGATGACGGGATACTACTTAAGAATATAGTATTTGCGACAGCTTTTACTAAACACTTGTAGATCCCCAACCAATCAGAATGCTGGAAGTTAAGATTACTAGTGGACATATCATATTGTACCTCTTCAAGTTTTTTTTATGGGGAAGGTTCCTAGCTACTCCTTACACTTCTACCTTACTATAGCAAGAATTTTATGATTTTTTCCATTTTTTTTCTTCTATAAACGTTTAATATTGAATGATTTTGACTTTTAAACTCTTTGTTTCAGATTCACAAGGACCGTTTTTGGACAGACAAGAAGAATAAATAATAATATTGAATAAATCTTGTATAAATATATATTTACCAGCCCTGTGCAACACTCTGATTACAGATGCTATCAAAAAATATATTAGGATTCCATCATTTACATAAACTTACTTTATCTAAATGATACTTTTTGCTAAAATTACGAAATGGAACGATATTATTTGTAAATAAAATCAATATATTTTTAAGATCTCATATTATATAAATCAAAAATTATTATATTGTTACTTTTAAGTTATAATTTCTGCGAAAAATACAAATGTCCTAGGCATTTTTTTTTTCTCTTAATTGAACTAGTCACACTCTCACAGTATTTATTACATTCCTTTGGAAAAGAATAAACTAAATAGTTTATTAAAAAGAAATCAATTAAATAAGAATTTATGGTATGTTTCTGAGATCAGTGAGAGGGTATTTTTAATTTAAATAATCTAAGATATTTCAATGTAAAGTTTGTATGGAAAAACATGAGTGTATCTTTGATTAATTGCTGTTTCTATTCATATTATTAACAGCTTGAATCAAGTCCCAGCCAATCAACATCAACTGTTGTCATCTTTATTTGAGCTGTTGACGATATAAGATTAATGTTTTCTTCTTATGCAAAAAAAATATTTTTCTTTAGCTTTGAAAGTTCACATAAAATTGGTCATTGTTGCATTTAGTGGATTAAATATAATACACAATAGGGAAAAATATTATTACCAAATGTTATTGTATCAAACAATGTACAATTATTTGTCAATAAAAGCTAAATATTATTTCTTTGTGAAATAAATATTAAATGTACTGTACGAGCAATATCTTTCTTTATTACTGTCCATATTTTTTTATTCTATACTAATCATATTTTTTATACATTTTGACAACATTCACACTTCAAACCAACACGGAAATATTATACGAAGGAAATTAACTGAAAAGAGATAGTATTACCAAAAACCCTAAGATGGTTGTCAAATTATATATTAGAAAGTTACCTAAGAAAATATACTTACACAATTTTTTCAAATAATTAATTTTGTGTTGATTAATATACTCTTATATGTAAACACAATCAACCAATTGCAAAAATATTGTTTTAAAACATAAAATTGCACAATAAAAACTCAGTTCTCAATAAAACTGTTTCGCTTACAACATTTGTAAGTATTTATCTGCCGCCTTGTGGTATAGTGGTTAGTGGTCGTGGGTTCGACACTCGTTGGGGTCAACAAAAAATATTTACTTAAAATATGGCTTTTTACATCAATATTTCATGTTCGATACCTTCATCCGAAGTGTAAGACTGATCATCTTACAGACATATAATAAGATTAGCGAAATACACTGCACCGGTGTAACTACTACCTACGCATTGCCCTATTCCCCATTAGGTACGGATAATGGAATCAATTTATGAATTGATTATATTTCTTATTCTAACAAAACATTCAGGCACCTTCTAAAAACATCTGCCCATATGAGAAATGCTGACAACAAAGCACACATACACCAAAATATTTAAAAAAAAACCAAGATGTCAATTTCTATGTAAAAATCAGTCACTAGCTGTCACTAGCAAGGAATCACTGTACATTTCACAATAGTATTTATTAGATTCTAAATCATCAGATTTCTTTTCCGCATCCTTCTCATAAAAAGAAGCGTTTGAACTATCGGAATCACTATCATCTGTTATATAATCGTTATCAATAAAATTATTTGTTTTTGAGTCATTTTTATTGGGAGCCGCCGGTTCATTTCCGCTTTGCATTTTGTCACATAGGTTCTTGTCGGATTTTTCATTTTTAACATCATCATATTTAGCTTTCTTCGCTTGTTTAGCGCTCTTTATTTGAGCTCTCCTTTCGCGGCTCAAGCCAGATCCACATGTTGCCCAAGATACAAGACCGCAAATCACATCAAATTGAGATTGTGTGATATTATTTTCCTAAAAAGAAAATTTTCAATTAAAATGCTATTAAAATATCAGTGAAAGCTTATAGTAAAGTATTATGTTGAGATCTAAACCACATGCAGTTTCAAACAACAATTTTTTTAAACATTATTAAACTCCATCTTGAGTGTGTCCAAACACTTGTAGACTTAACCCAGCCAATGACAGGTCATGGGCCCTGTAAACGCCTAGATATCCATATTCCCTTCCAAGTTTCTCGTCTCTGTTGAGATGTCAAATTGTAATTATTAAACTCAATTAAAAGGTGAGAATAGAACAAAATTTTGAATTAAATGTAATAATTTTTCAAAGCTTCCTCATTTTTCAACACCAAAATTTCTAACGCTGGCCTCAGGTACAGCCCTAAGTCATTTGAAGTAAAATGGCCGACCTACCTGTAAAAATGACGTGCCAACGTAAGTCCCCCAAACACACCGGTGATGACAACACGTAGCCATTACAAGTCCAGCTGTCTTCTGTATCACATCAGGATTTGTAATACAATTTAATGCTAGGTCTGAAAAAAAATATTGACTCTTAAAAGACAGCGTAAGAAAAATTCCTTTAATAGGGTTCTTCCCGATAACACGAATATTCTTAAAAACGTTTATAAATATTTCATTTACAATTCCAACGATTTAACGATCACATTTACAATTCCAACGATATAAAACACAATGATCAAAAATGTTGTTTTCATTTATAAATTTATGTTTTAAAAACACGAAAATACAAATGATTTTTAACACCCTTTATTGGTTAATGACGTCATACATGAAAGGCGTGAAATTCATTACGAAGTGAGCGCCTATATTGCTGTGACGTCCCACCGCATGCGCGCCAAATGGATTTTGCGAGCCATTTGAAAAAGCGCTATTTCAAACCGCGCTAAAAAATTCATATGACATCGTAAAAATTTAAAAAAAAAAATTCCCTTGATATTGTAATTTTTCAATCAATTTTTTTAAATAAAAAATAAAAAATCGGGAAGAACCCAATTGCTGTAATGTACACAAGTCTACCATAATTAAAAAGTTGAGTCAAGTCTACTAACACCCTAAGCACTGAGACGAGAATATACATTGTTACAAGCTTGACATTAGAGTTGAATTTGCAAAATCTAGGACTCTAGCGCGCGCACACTGGCACGGGCTGGCCAGCCCATAGTAGCCTGATAGTAGGTTGGCGAATATGCGCCATAGCATTTTCATACAATTGTATGTATGTGAACGCTAGTCTTAAATCAGTGTGATGCAAAAGATAAAATAAAGTCTAATTACCAGTAGCCACTCCACACAGGTGTTTGGATACAGCAACCAGCGAGTCGGATTTGCTGACACTGTCCACGCTGGCCAGCCGCAGGTCGGATATGTCGGCTCTGATCCTCCCCACCCTCACTCGCGCGTCCTGCAGCTTGTTGTCCTGTTTGTGGCGGTGCGAGGCGCGGTCCACCAGCAGCACGGAGCACTCGGGACACTCTCCACGGCGCGCGCCAGGTAGAAGGACAGGTGCCCTGCAGAGGAGGGATTTGTAGGGATGCTTGTATTTATTTTATTTTTATTTTTATTTTATTTTTATTTATTTATTTACAAAACCAACACAGTCGTTACAAGTGTAATAATATCAGATCTGGAACATTTGCTTGCATGACCAATAAACGGGTTTTGAATAATAACAATTAAGTATATACACATATACATAGTGCCTAAGTAATAAAAAAGGATGGGAAAAGAGAGGGATGAGGAAGAATAGGAGGATAATAAAGAAAAAAAAATATTGGGGATTTTCAAGATGTTTGAACATAACCCATAAAAAAATTTTAAAAAAAGAAACATAATATATAAATTTTGAAAGTAATTTCTGTGGAATCAGAATACAAATAAATAAATCTAAATTACTCCTGCTCCAGCGCCAACATTACTTTATTTTTAAACCTTTGTTTAGAAATATTAAATAAATCTATACTGACGAATTCCTTATTATATGACGTGCATAATCGATAAATCGTTTCATTTTTACCCAGATTCGATCTTTGTGGTGGTAAAGAAAAGAGATGAATTAATCTGCTATTAGGTCTAGGTATTCTAAAGTTTATCAGGGATAATAGTTCAGAACAATCCAACTCATTATTCAAGATTTTATATATAAAAACATTTGATCATGTAGACTGCGACGATCTTTTAGTGATGAAATACCATAGTGTTTAGCAGCTGCAACGTAATCACGAAATTGCAAATTATTACGGTAATTATTAAGATGTTTCATAAATTTGTTTTGAATATTTTCTATTCTTTTGTTATGGCAATCATATATGGGGTTCCATACGATTGAACCAAATTCGAGCAGACTGCGTACATAAGAAGAATAATATAATATTAAAAGAACGTTTAGGTTTTTAAATGGTTTAGATACTCTTATTATAAATCCCAGCATTCTGTATGCCTTTTGTACCATACTATCAACATGACTTGCAAAACTCAATTTCTCATCCATAATTATTCCTAAGTCTTTCACTTCATTTACGCTTTTTAACAATGAGCTATTTATGTTGTAAGAATATGATATTTTATTTCGTTTTCGAGTGAAGGATATATGAATACAATTTTCAGTACTGAGATACAGCTGATTATCAATACAATATTTATTTAATGAATCTAAGTCTTTTTGTAAATCTAAGCAATCTTGGTTTGATGTTATTTTTTTAAATAATTTGGCATCATCAGCAAATAATAATAATTTTGAGTGCTTAATATGATCACTAATATCATTGATGTATAAAATAAATAGCAGTGGACCCAAGTGGGAACCTTGAGGGATTCCTGATGATGAGAAATACCACCCTGAGCGGACTCCATTAACCACGACAGCCTGTGATCGTTTTAGAATGTATGCGGATATCCATCTCAGCAAGTCTCCTGCTATTCCCAGAGACCGAGTTTGTGAATGAGGAGGTTTTGGTTTATTTTATCAAATGCTTTCATAAAGTAGCGGAAAAGAATGAACATCTTTTCTTTTTACAAATCTCTCTGAGTAAGGATCCTTCATTACCAATGCCCATGTTTGGAAGCTGAAATGCCGACCCCACGACCAAGTTCTACCGAGTTAGGAAACTGAGGTGGGCGGTAGGTTGATTTGGTATCTTACTTGATTGGGTATCTTGAACCCATAATAATAGATTACAATGATACCATAATACATAAATAACTAAATAAATACCTAAATACCGTAACCTTAGTCTCAACAAATCCTCAAGATTACCATCTCACTGGCGCCCCACGTTGGGCGCCAATGTAACATTACGAAAATGATATTTCTTCTTCTTTTTCATCGTGCTGCTCAATGCTGAGCGTCGTGGTCGTGAGCATTGATTAAATATCATAAATAAATGGGATTTAACTTGAGGTTATTATTTATCAACAAAAAAAAAAAATACTATGGAGTTAAGAAGATATTATTAATAGGAATGACACTGATGTCGGGTATAATTTTCTTAGCCACCAATATGTCAATATACCTTTTACTTATAAGAATGTATATCCATCCACACTGCAAAACCAGAGTTCGGATACATCAGATCTGATCTTCCCAAATTAAACAATTCATTATGATTTCCTAATCCACCCCAACAGTCCTCCGGGAAGCCTAATTACAGAAGGGAATAACATCACAAACATTCAGGCTTGAAAAAAATCATTTTTGTCATTTTTATCTTATAATCTGTGTCAAAACAAAATAAAATAAAATAGACTATACCCCAAAATAGCAGAACTTTTTCTATCTCTGCATCGCACAGCCATTCCTGCCATCTCTCATTCGAATCTATGAAACAATAAATTATGCATCTCATATCTAGGAATAAAACAAACCTTTTCCCGCCCCGAGTTCGACGTAGCAGGTCCCGGTTCGGACCAGCCCCTGGTCTTGCAGGATGTGGATGAGGGAGGAGGTCTGGAGGAGGTGCCTCCTGGTGTTGTCTCCCCGACCTTCGCTGTCCAGAGCTCCCGCCACCGATGGGTGGCACGAGTGGTTCCGACTCTCGCTTATGTTACCAGATATTATGTCTGGAATGAGTTTTGTCAACATTTTTATGCATATAATGATATCAGAATATTGACTGAATTATTGACTCTCCTATTATTACATTGAATAGATTTTTCAAAATATTTATTTGTAAAATCTATTCTAATAAAAGTGATAAAACCAAAAGAAATATGTTTACCTAACCTAACCTAACCTAACCTTAAATCTTAACCCATCTTTGCCCCCCTCTCATGGTGGATTGGATAGTACATTGGGCTGCCAAGAATTAGTGGGATCCATTTCAGATGTAATGAATATTGTAAAAAAAAATATTTGGAAGTAATTTTCACATTAAAGTATGCGTACAAACCACATTAAAATAAATGAATGGATTGCTACTTGTTGGTAAAAGTTTACCGTTATATATTTTGTGGACGATTGCGATGACCTCCCCGAGGACGTCATCAGGCACCCTCGCCAGGGACCTGCGCTGGCCCCCCGCGCCCCCGCCCCACCGCCCACGCCCCCCGTCACGTTACAGTCCTTCTGGATGTACGCCGGGAGCTCTCCCTGCTTCGCGTTACATACTAACAAGTGCTTCTCTAGCTTGCTAATATAACACGTGCTGGAAAAGAAATATCAATTTTTATTTATTTAAGACTTTTCGTTGATGCACAATAAAGATGATTTAGCATATTTTACCTAAATACCTGTGATAAATCACAATACTTATTATAACCATCCTCTCTCCGGCAAACACTTACTGTTTTGGATCCAAAGGACAAGCCATCCGAAGTCTAGTATCATCCTAAAACCAGAATTAAGAATTAACAAACTCATATCATCATTATATATATGTATATGATTAGTTTTTATATAGACCTTGTTTAAAGTGGATATTATTAAGACCATATAAATCATATAACATTATGTATCCTCCATATTAGAACAGAGACAAATGCACACCAAGTACAGAATATCTTGATCATTATATTTATAAGCTTCATGGATTACCGGTACTGTATCGTCAGAGTTGTCGATTTTAGGTTCGTGTTCCCCGCAGTATGTAGCGCCAGTGCGAACTGTCATGCGACAAAATCTCTTCTTCCGGGTAACGAAGTAATTACATCTTCCAGTTATTAGTTCTACGGTGGCCATTGTGATATTCCTATTGTTTTATCGGAATTTTTAACACGCGCACGAAGTGCAAGAAGTCAGACACGCATTCAACAAGTTGACAGCTGTCAACTGTCACAAACTGTCACCATACGACTTTTCTGAATATTGCCAAATTTTTTACTGAGGTTAATCTTTTTCTAGGTAGGTACGCAGTTTTTAAAAAATGTTAAATGCAAATTGATTAATTTTAAATAACGATTTCCTACAACAATACTACAAAACTTTTTTCTACTACTGTCAGAAAAGTGGTGTTTATTATTATTATCAATTCTCAAATTTGAGTAATTTGTTTAGTTGTTTATGTAGTTTGCTTTTTAGCTTTGCAGCTAAATAAAGTTTTTATCAAACGAAAAATAAATAATAATCATAAAAGTGCGATGAGTCTTCGCAAGCCACTTCAACAGGTAAAATTAAAAATACATTTGTTTAATTTAAATTCCAAATGAAATAATATTTCTTTTTATTATTATAATTTAGATCGATATTTTAATAACAAAAAGTAGCTAATATACTTTTATATACTTTTTTTACTAAACCGCGATTCATAAAAGTTTACTAACAATATTTTAATGTAATTTTTTCAGTTACTTACACAAAGTATTAAGTGCAATTAATTGTTTTATTATTCTGTTTATGAATGGTTTATATTAATTTGTTTTAAAAATTCTAAGTATTCCTAAGTATTGCAGTTAATTATTTTATAGTTTTATATAAAAGAGATTCCTTTTTGCGTTATTTCACGGTTTTATTTATGAGCGCTTTATACGGGACCGAAAGCGTCCAGTTTCTTGTTCAGAAAACTGTACACTCTTATCAAAATAAAAATACGCTGAATATGTCTATTTTTTAAACGCGATCGTTAGTAGTTTTTATAATATGTTTGCACACAGGATATCGTTAATATAGCTAATAATATAAAAAATGACTTTGTTTTTTTACGTTTCTAAAAGTATTAATTATATCAATATCTACTTAAGCCTTTGTAAAAATAAAAAAAACATTAACTGTCAGATCAGCCAAATAATGCCGCGCCGAGATATTCCATAATTCCAAACTACAAACAGTTTTTACTTTATACGGGACAGTTTGCAAAACTGCATAAGAAACGAAGAAACTGTACTGTATCGCTTTCTGTCCCGTGCACTTTAGAATAAACTGTCATCAGTAAGGAAGTCCTAGGAAATCGTTATCGTTAGTGAGTTGTTGTTGCACCTTGCACCTCATGAATATATGTTAAAATAACATTTTATGATATAATGTAACAAAAAAATATGATATTTTAAGAATAAAAACGTAGGTAAATTGCAGTCAAAAGTTCACCGAGTCAGGACTTCAGAACTCGGAAGGTTTTTTATCCTCCCCTCTCTTATTCCGTAATATGAGGAGATGTTTTCGATAGTATGTTCCCTAGAAAGAGCCTTTTTTTCCTGGACGATGAAATTCCATCTTGCCAAATTTTTTTAAGTAGTAAGAATTTTTTTTAAGGATACCTTTATATTTTTTACTTATCAGAGATTGGGATAAAAACAAGGAGCAGAGTCCATCGGCAACATCTAAGAAAAATTAAATTTGGTGATTGGGCCGTTATATTACAATTTATTCTAAAAGGGGCTATGGTCCACATTCACATGCACATGGGTAGCGTGTAGGTTTGGTAGGCATTAGGTATATCAAGAATCAAGATGACATACAATAAATAATTCGTGTTAGAGAAGATGGCAACATTTCGGTATATGTCATTCATATACCATAGATGCCATAGGTTTGTTAAGTTTGTTTATGTTTTTAAATTTTAAATATAGCAACCGTTTTCAAAATCAAAGTTTTGTTGGTGAACCGAATTTTGTTTAAATTTCAACTATGAGTTTGCTGTCGGCTATTTTGCAGGTCACTGACGAAACAAACCGTAATGATTTCAAAGTGCAGTTTAAGGACGTAAGCAGAAGAACAACATTATTTGTCGACAGTGTCAAACATTTTACAACCGACGTAAAAGAAGTTCTCGGCAGTAGATTTATCGATTACATTCCCTTGAAGAGCCTCGACTACATACACTTTGTCGACCGGAAGACGAAATTACAGAAGGAGTGCTCGGAACTTCAAAGTCTAATAGATAAAATACTAGAAAACAATTCCCTCAGTAATGCCAAGTTCAAAGCTCTCTACGATGAATTCAATGTCACAACCAAAAGATTCAAGTACATTTGCGACCTCGGTATTTGCTGCAGGGAGTTGGAGGTGGCGAGCAGATTTCTCGAGAGACGTCGGTACAAAGAAGCTTCCGAAATACTCGAGAAACTCATTGACATTTTAAATCTTCCCGTGCCTTACAAGGACTTCGCTGAATTAGTGATGTACATGAAGGAAGGCGTTTCATTCAAACACGTCAAGTGCCGATATAATATTACCGAGCAATGGCGCGAGAGACTAAAGTGGTCAGAAAGCGCTACGAACAAAGGAAAACTGATAGTCACCGAAATCAATATCAGCGATCCGGAGAACTTGCAGGACACACTCAACGCTCTGTTTAGCTCCAAGAGAATCAACGTAGAACTGATGCGGTTCGCTGACTTTGTAATGAAGACGCTAATTCCGGCACTTCTAACTAAAGATTGCCGCGTTACGCTCCGAGAAAACCTCCACCAAATTCTTTACGAAGTCGAGTACGAAGAGAAAGAAAACATCAAAGAAACTCTCGACATTAAAACAATATTAAAAAACCTCGTAACATTTTTTGAAACTGTACAATCGAACATCGACTGTCGCTGGGACGACAACAGGACTGTATTTTCCATTCTTGGGCAGATAATGGGTAAAGAATTCTTCGAGAAGTTGAAAGACAACTGCCTTCAGAACCTCATTACTTCCGAAGAGTGTAAAGCCGACGTTTACCTACCGATAGCGGCCGAGATAGAGAGGTTCAGTAACTACCTGTGCGAGATCAACTTCACGGATAAAGAATCTTCGCCTCTGACCATATTTGTGAACGACACCCATAACCTAATTTGCGAGAAGCGGTGCAAAGTAGTGATGGGGCTCGCCAGGGAGCTGATGAAGACCAACTTGCAGCAGGATATTATAGAAGTCTGCGCCAACCAGGCTCCGGAACTATGCGTGGATGAAATGAAGATGCTGGAGAATGACGATGGGGGGAATAGAGATATAGCGAACTGCCCGTTTCTGCTGGGCCGGTGTAGTATTTCCCTGAGTGCGAAGAAGCTACTGCAGCTGGCACTAGGGCAGCTGGACTTGGCCCACAACTCCAGCCCAGCAGTGGCCAGTAAGATAGTGGTTACTGTAAGGAATATATTTGAACTGTACTGTACATTGGTCCCAGCTTTCCATGAAGATGTTCTCGCTAATAATGCGTTGGATTTAGGTGAGGATTTTTATATTGTATAAAATTTTCATTACCATAACTAAAATTTCATTACTTGCCAATTGCGTTTATTTATTTCTATCGACAATATCTTCACCGTTAAGGCAGAAATCACTAAAATCTAGAAACACCGGTTTGAGATAGTCAATGTTCTTGTTTTTATTGTGCAAATATTCACTTTTAAGCAACGTTATTACATCTCTGTATTAATATCCGAATGTCTCCAGGGCTGTTCTACAACAACTGCTTCTACCTGTCGCACGGCCTGCTGGGCCACCCGTGGGGGCGAGCGTACGACAGGGAGCTGGCGGCCCGCGTGGGCGGAGCGCTGGCCGACCTGGTGCAGAGCCTGCGGAGGGTGGCCATCGTGAAGCTCGCCACATTTGTCAAGGAACAGAAGTCCGTCATCAGGGAACTCATCACCCAGACTGGTAAATACTTCAGTAATCAAGTTCTCTTTGCATTTTACAAAATATTCCTTACATTTTAATGTTTAATTTAAATAGTTTTTTTAAATGTGTTTAAAAGAAAGGAAAACTTTTTCTTTACTATTGCTACTACTCTTCCTTATCTGCGCCCAACGGTGCCATAGATCACTGTATTGGTACACCAAGTGCAGCAAATCTTGATTATTTCTTACATGAAGGTAAGATGATCAGCCTTAAGAGCATAGTCCACCACGTAACTCGCGGCCGCTCTCCCATACAAACGTTTTCTTTGATTTTCTCCCTAGAATTTAACATTAGAGCAATGATTTTTTCACACATTTTAGATATCGACCAGATGCGGCGGCGCTTACGGTTTTTAAAATAAACTTTTTTTTTAAGATTTGGGCAAGCTGTGCGACCCCGTGGAGAGCGACGGCTCCGTGGAGCGCTGTATAGACCTGCTGGCCCGTCTGTCCCGGCTGTGGGGGCCCGTGCTGCCTTCCAGCGTGTCGGGGCGCGTGCTCGC
This sequence comes from Micrasema minimum, assembly GCA_022494985.1. Lineage (NCBI taxonomy): Eukaryota > Metazoa > Arthropoda > Insecta > Trichoptera > Brachycentridae > Micrasema > Micrasema minimum. The sequence continues at coordinate 47,711 of JAGVSP010000584.1, forward strand.
TGCGCTGGCCGCAGCCCTGGCCGAGCAGCTGGTGGCCGCGCTACTCGCCGACCCCGCGCCGCACGTCACGCGCCCCGCCGCAGACCTCTTCCAAACAGTGCTGGACACCGTGCCACCACTGTTGCCGGTAAAGAACTTGGAGTAGAGACACATTGAAGCGAATATATCGCCATAGTAAAACATAGTAAAACATTTCACAAATTTTAATCCAGAGCCCGTAAAATTAAAACTGAAACTCATTCAAATAAGTCACTCTAGCTAACCTGACCCAAATTAGAGAGTGTAGTAAGTCATTTCATACGATGTTATCCATACTTTGGTTAACTTTCCCAAACACTTTGGTGAATAATTACGGATTTTTTTATTACCTAGCAGTACCGAATTAACTCTAAAACTTGTGATGTGAGATTTGACAGCAAAATGTATAGTAATTGACGATCATAATCCATTTTTTTAAAAACTCCTTTGGACTACAACTTCTGTTGTTAGACTCAGTTCATTAAATTGAAAGAATAATACTCCATGTCCGTCACGGTTACCTTTCTAGTGTTTTCTTCTCATCTACCTATATTTTCTCAAGATTTGATCTCAAGCAGTAATCGTTCAAGGTCATAAACTTGAAATATTACTTAGGGCCACCAAGTCTAGAACTGTGTAAAGATTCAACAAGTAACCTCAAGTGTGTAATACTAAATCCACCCTCTTGACAATTCCATGCAATACTATTAAATATAACAGAAAAGAGAAAGATAAACAATTATTATAGAACCTCCTCAATGTGGCATTTGTTTCCAGGACGCCAGAGAGCTGGAGAAGTGTAGCAGCTGGGCACGCCTGGGGGAGCTGGTCTCCGTGCTCAGGAGCCCCGTCACGGCGGTGGCCAGCCGCTGCGCGCGGCCCGATTCCCCGCTGCTGCCGCCTTCTCCCGCGGCGAGGTGCTGCTGCTCGTCAGGGCGCTGTTCCCCGCCGGCCGCCACAAGGCCGAGCTCTTGGACATGATCAGGGGGACGGAGTAGACTGAAATTATAGCGTTCTATCTGTGGGTTATGAGATAATGGCTGTTAAACTCTTCTTATAGCCATAGTCAATAGTTCAACCCATTGACATTATAAAATGTGTAGTGCTAATTGTATTTGACGTATAAAAACAATTTTTGGTAAGCATGTACATGAATACATGGCGGGGAATTCGAATAGATTTATAGAAAAGCAACGTTAACAAATTTTTAAAGGTATTTTGAATCATTACACAATTCTATACTTTTTTTCTAGGTTTTTGACCTTAAATGACTACCGCTTACGATAACATCTTTGAAAAATAGCACTTTTAAAATGGTAGCATCTTACAACTCCACTATTTCTACACCAGGTGTAGGACGGTTCTGTCATACCAATAAAAAAATTATCGATCCGCAAAAAAGGTGAGGTTTGTAGTTTTTGGTAAAAGAAACCCATCCCATACAAGTAGCGTTTGTGCACTGCAAAGTTTCAAAAGTACTTCAACCTTTTATATAGAATTATTAGACTACATGAAATGTAAATTATGTTAACTTGGTGTGAAGTTGTATTTTGTTTCTAAATAAAACTCTGTTCTGTGATTTTTTAAATCATGTTTTATTATTATTTCAACTGACTTTGTAATAATAACTTGTAGAAGTAATCAAAATGAACATTGATTTAAAGAGGCTAAATTAGCAGTTCATAATGGATTCCTGGTACCAACCCTAATGTATGGAAGCGAAGCATGAAGTTGGAAAAAAAGGACGAAAGTAGACTGAATGATGTTGAAATGCGATCTCTCAGGCGAATGTGTGGAAAAACCATGTGTGACAGGTGCCCTAATGTGGAAATCAGAGCAGAATACAAGGCTGAGATAAGCATTATCGACAAAATTAAGAAATGTCTTTTGCGAAGGTTTGGTCATGTGGAGCGATTGAATGATGATAGAACGGCTAAAATGATTTATGATGCGAGTGTGTCTGGTTGTAGAAGTTGAGGAAGGCCGAGAAAGACATGAGTGAAGTGCATAAAATGTATGAATGTGGAGGAAGTGTGCCAGGACAGAGTGGTGTGGCGTTCTACTCTCTCTACCTACTTGTTGGGGAGAAATGGCGTGATGGTTAGTTAGTTAGTTTTTTTTATTTATCGGATTGAGAGGACATCTACCATGGACAGTTTCTGCATTCCCATTCATCTATCATAGTATGATGTAGGAAATTAAAAGTAAAAGTGGTGTTACGAGCGCCTATTGTTTCATAGCCAGTGGCACGCTTGTTGACTTGGTAATGGTGTGTTTACTAGTACCTACATAGTATGTAGTATGGTGCGCCCAGCTAAGTCACGCCACACTGGCTTCTGTTTCTCTGTCAGAACCAGTGTTGCACATAATTGCCTTATCTAACTAGCCATACGTGATCTCTAGCGGATAATGTCTCCACACCACATCAACAAGAACAATATTTTTAAAGATTCATCTTTTAACTTTTTAAAATAAATTGAGTAATTACTTTTTAAACCTTTGGCCTGCGGCTGTTACACACATATGTATGTGATTTTATCATTAGTTATTTCTCTCTAAATATAAGCATAAATGAACAATAAATAAATATTTTTCAATGTCCTGCATGTCCTCGTGACTGTTATAGAGTCCCCAAGGACTCTATGGAGGTGAGATCGATCCTTCAGTGTCTTCTGTACTAGGATAGCATGTTATGAGGAGAAATTGACGCAGGAGAATTGGTTTTAACCAAGTCACCATACAAGTGCGAAGGAAAATGTTACCAAGCGACATAATAATATGTAAAACTTGGTTCAAACCAATTCTACTATGACAAAATGTACGCAGTATATTTTTTCTTTTTACAATTCTTCATCATCTAAATTTTTATAAATATTTTCTATTTCACTTTCTTCGCACATCATTAGTGAACATTTTTATTTTCTTTTATAAGTAGTAAATTTAAATAAAATTCAGGAAATAGCATAGGTGCGCCCAGTGTATGTATTAATTGATTAATTATTACAAACTAAATTGAAATTTCCCTAATCAATTGAAAGCACAGACTGTAGGAAGCGCTGTCAATATTCAGCTTGGATTTCCTGAACCAGTATTTAGTAAAGTAGCACTATTTGAGTTGGAATTTGGATTTGGCTGAGTATAGGCAGCGGTACTTTCTATCCTCGCTCCAGTGAATGTGTTCTACCAACATCTGCAGTAAGCTGTGCTCGGTACCCACTAGACCGTAACCAACTAAGGTCGTGATAATGTATACAGTATACATATATTATGCATATCCTGAACTTAGAATTCTTGCACACACTACATGTGTGCATCATGCGAATTTGCAGTACTGAGTGGAAAAACAATCAGAACTATTTAAAAAATTAAAATAAATTCATGTTACACTTAAGTTCTTATGATAAAATTGAATATTAAAATTTTAGGGTTACTTGAAAATAGTTGTAAATATCTGTGCCAGAGTAGTAAAGTAGGATTCGAAACTAGGGATTCTAATCCAAAGTCCAATTTGTTGATCTCCGTAGTGTAATGCCTGAAGGTTAAGGGTTTCTTCTTCCAGACCTCATGCTCAGCCTTTGAAGACCCGAGTGGAATGTTTTGTGCACAGGCTTCAAATTCAAATTGACTTTAGTCAAGTGTGTCATGGACTCCAGATTAGAATTTATCTCCTTTTTTACACATTTTAGGCCTGGTTGCACCAAAAAAGTTTAAATCAGGGCTAAATTCAAATAATAGTTCCTTTTGCAACCAATTTTGATACAAAAGGAACTATTGTTTGAATTTATCACTGCTTTAACTTTACCTTTCTTAGTGCTACCAAACCTCAGACTGATTTAATTTATTTAAATACTTACTTAATTATTAAAGATTTTTCTTCGTTTTTTAAAAACAAAATTTAAAGCAACTATTTAAGTTAAACAAAGTGTTTAATTTAAATAGTTTAAAATAAATAACTACAAAGTCAGTTCTTCTAACATAAATTTCAAATTCAAAACACATTGCCATTTGTTTGAAGAAATTCCCGTAAAGCTCGTATAGAAAAAATTCTACTATGGTAGTGTGGATTTTTTCAATCAAAATAAAGACTCATCTTACTCATCTTGCATCTTATTTACATAATATTGTATTGCTTTTTCTATATATATATTTTTAAATTTAAGTTACTACCTACATATTTTTACTATAAAAATTTTCTCTTATCCGTCCTTAGTCGTTAGTCTTCTGCGCTTGTAATTTATTATCAATAAAATGATGAACTTGCCTTCACAGTTACTAGCTATGCAAATGGTGTATATTTGTTGCCAACTCTTTATAGCATTTAATAATAATTATTAGGTAGATATGTAATTGCTCTTTTTACATCATTATTTCATCGCCTACTACTATGTATTATTAATGTATTTAGTACATAATTATTATATATTAGTTAGATGTGTACAAAATTACATTTTGTTAGAATGACAACTGATTATTAATAACAAATGACATAAGTGAAATACCACGTTTGAGCTAAAATAATAATGATTTTTTGAATAGCATGATGTTGGAATCAACCAATAGGGGTCTTGCAAACGGTCAAAGTCAATTAATTATTTCATTATACCATATCCCGCTCCCTATGTGGAGCACATGGAATCCACAAACTGCCTCCAGGCCAAGCGATCGGCCGCCAGCTCCCGCGCATCCTCCCTAGTCAATACTTTGAATAAATCACTTTCATTTTTTATAATAAGCCATAAATGCATTATTCTAATACAAAATCGTAATTAAATATGAAAAATCTTCATTGTTGACAAAAAAAATTGTTTCTCCCAAATATTTTGATCAGACCTATCATCACATGTGATGTGAAATTCACAAAATTTGCAGAACACTCATCATAAGAATCAAGTTAGTATTGGAATGAAATCTATATAGCCCACACCTTTTGCAAAGTAATGCATTTTGCGCAAATGATTCAGCACTTGAATGAGCCTGTAAGACGTAAGAGGTTCTACTGAACCTACTTTTATTTTTATTGATATGGAATTTTCAAGTACATCAATGTCTCAAGTTTTGACTTAGCGTTTGTATGCCACAGAACTATGCACCATTCCATGTAGGTAAGAGAGTTTGATATATATTTTTTATTGACATTACTTGGTGGAATTCTACGATTAAATTATTTGAATATAAGTAATAAAAGTCAATCTGACATGGGAAGTGTAGCATTGTTTTAACTACACTCCTAGTGCTGATTCCACTTCCTGTGAACAGGCAGCTGTTGCAGTGTATGGCACTGCCAGTATAGAGAAAGTATTGCATGTAAGTAAAACAGCCAACCAACAAAGCAATGAACTTGTCCAATATAAGGCAATGCTGGGCAATTCACCCATCATTTCTCAGCCACATGCGTAAACAATAACATGAAAAATGAAAATATCCGTTAGTATTCAAATTGATTACTGGATTAAAATAATGTATTACTTGTATTTTGTGTGCTAATCGATTGTCATAACAGTGAAATTATTTTTGTGAATTCAAGTGAATCGAGAAAATTCAGTGTGTCATATCAGTATTTGTGATTAATTTTAATGTGTTGTGTGTTTTTAAAAAAACGGTGAACTAAACAGTTTTTCAGGAACTTAATGTTTACAAGAATTTGGACAGACTCAAAATTTAATTTTTAATCAATTTTGTTGCTTGCTGTTTAGCAAATGTGACTGAGGAACGTCACCCTAAATTTTGTGCAAATACTAATTAATGTTATCTTTAAATAATCAGTTTGCAATGAATTCACACTACAGAGGTTCTGGGCTTGATTCCCATAGGATCATAAAAATTGGAAGTGATATTTCTTAAGCTTGAGGGTTCTGCGATGTCCTTCCATCCAAGTGGGCCTCCTGGCCTGTAGAGGTTGTAAAATTAATAAGATAAAACAAAAACATTCTTTAAAATTATTGGATTTACAAATTATTTAGTGCTGTTTGTTAACAAGTTTAGTAGTAAGAACTTATTGGATTCTATGGGGAGAAAGGCATGTGGTTTTGAATATAATAATATTCAGTGTTGTGAACCATAAACACTTTTTGTGACACTATTTGTTATTAATTTATTCCAATAAATTTCCTTTCTAAGTGAAAAGTGAATTAAACAAGTGCATATCATTATAGTGATTGTTTTAATTATTCGGCTGATTAGTGATTGGTTTGATGTTTTTCTTCAAATTTTCTTAAATATAATTTATATGAAGCATTTACAGTTTTATTAGATTAGTAATAAAACTTTTTCATTAGTATTACCTTAAAACTATTTACAGAACTTCTGTATTTTTATTTTTTCTCGGGAAAGAATTAGATTTAAAATCTAATTTATGCTTTGGAACACGATTTTTCATAAATCCTAGGATTTTTTCAAAAGATAGTCAAGTTGAGACATAAAAGTATATTATTATTTCTGTACAAGTGTTTTTTGTAAATGTAGAATTCCAATACAAGTAAATAAATTTCTCGAACCCAAAAATTATTTATTAGCCAAGTTGTATTTTTCTTAATGCAAAAAGCGGGCGTGCTTGTCACTCGCTTGTGCTCAATGATTTTTTTAAACAAGTTTTCCCATAAGCGTGAATAATATTTTTTCTAATGATTAGTTTATATCATAAGAAACACATTACCAAAAAATATGACAATACAAACGCGCTTCAGCAATAATTGAAAACATTTGAAGAATTCTTTGATCTAGTGCTTAATTTTAAAGAAACTAAATTTGGGAAAACGTGTGAGGAGGAATGGAATAGCCAGCCTGCCTACGTTTTCTCATAACAAGGAGCCATTTTGAAAGAAGTAAAATTACATATATAAAGTAGTACAGCTGTAGTGCTATAAGAACAATAATTGTGTCACGAACGACACTGGCATCTTAACAATGAATATTCCATACTTTCAGGTGTCGATAGTAACCACTCTTCTCCTGTTCTTCACTGATACTCGAGTCACTCGGGGAGAGGAGTTTCCAGACCTCGTGGCTGAGGAATCCAGGTTCCCTAGTAATGCGGCACCACACGGTCCGGGGAACTTCAGCCCCGACAGGCCACCACCGCCTCCGTACAGAAAGAGCCCCCCTGGGCCCGCCGCCCCACAGGCCCAGCAGCAGACCCCGCCACAGGCAGCCGCTCAACATCCCACCCCAGCACGTGAAACCTGTCTCCAACTTGCCAACCATGCAAAGTATGAAGCCACGCTTTCCTCCACCCGGACCGCCCAGAAACAGACAAGTCAGCAAACCAGAACAGCCAAAATTACAGACAGAAACGCCCCTCAAGGCCAGTTTTCCACTCGACGATGCTTACGACGGCTGGATGCCCATAATACCACTTACATCTCCTGTCTCCATTACGAAGACACCGCCGTTTAAAGTAACGACCTTCAGACCTCCGCACGCACAAACATTTGGAACTCAACAAAATCCAAAGCTTCAAGCTCCAAAGCTAAAAGGTCAAGGTCCAAATTCAAAAGGTCAACAAACTCCAATTTCAAGACCTCCACAAAACCCCAACTTAAGAAGAAATCCAATGAGTAAAATGTATATGAAATCTCCTCGATTTCAAAGGCATATTTCCCGTCGTCCCAAGTTATTTCTTGTCCGCTCTTCGGCGTATATAAGACCGAAGCGAAGATCCGGCGAAGGAACTGTTGAAGAAGATTCTCTTCCAGTGGAATCTAGTGTTCAGGAAACCAAACTAGTCCCAACTGCAATCAAAAATGTCCAATACGTTACCAAAATAAAACACCATCATCATCATCACCACCATAACCATGTCAAAACTGTAATTGAAAAAGTTCCAGTCAAGACATTCGTCGGGAAGCCTTACCCAGTTGAGAAAAAAGTGCCTTATCCCGTAGAAAAAATTGTTCATAAATTTATTGAGAAAAAGGTCCCTTATCCAGTGGAAAAAATTGTTCACAAAATTGTCGAAAAAAAGGTCCCATATCCTGTGGAAAAGATAGTTCATATTCCTGTAGAAAAAATTGTTGAAAAAAAAGTGCCTTATCCTGTGGAAAAAATAGTTCATAAAATCGTTGAAAAAAAGGTTCCGTATCCTGTCGAAAAAAGAGTTCCTTACCCTGTTGAAAAATTGTTGAAAAACCGATGCCTTACCCTGTGGAAAAAATAGTTCACCAAATTGTCGAAAAAAAGTCCCTTACCCTGTGGAAAAAATTGTTGAGAAACAGGTCCCTTATCCTGTCAAAGTACTTCACCCATATCCCGTAAAAGTCATAGAAAAGGAGTTTGTATTAAAACCATATCCAGTCATTAAACATATTGTGAGGCATATCCCCGTACCCCAACCTTATCCAGTAGAGAAGAAGGTTCCTTTTGTAGATGATAAAGAGTTTAAACCTCTTGAAAGGCATCACTCGTTCCTCGCAGATAGAGAGTCTAGACCTTACTTCCCTATGCCGTTGAAATCATCAAATATTAAACCTATCTCTCAAAAAGATCAAGGAATTCTTATAGGACAAACTAAAGTGACTGAACAGCAGCGCTATACAAAACTTTCCATTCCCCAACAAGTGACTGAAAGATTCCACCCTATGAGTTTCCATTAAGTTTTCATTAATTATAGTTATGTTATTGTTTTTAAATTATTTGTAAATACTATTTCTGTACATAATTCTGTGATAAAAATATACATGACTCTTTATACTTTAACTGATATTTTCATTAATTTTATTTTACAATTATTTGATTCTAAAATCCCGACTGGTAAGTTTTTTGTACATAATTAAAAATACATAAGATTGGTAGTTGGTAATAAAGCTTCCGGTAAAAATCATTGTGAAGTATGTATCTTACATCAAACACAATATGAACGCCGCATTGTGCTCCAAAATGTTGGCAACACAAAGCTCAAAAACACGGCATAATAACCTAGAAAAAACATAATTTTTATGCTGAAGGCCGTGAAAATTTATGGACTTTGAATATTTTATCGTACATATTTTTAAATAATTTATTGTTCGTGTAACAAAATTACAAATATAATATCTGAATGGTTGCATATTTATTTAAAGCGATGAGCATTTGAATAGTGTGGGGTACTCAACAATCATCAATCCATTTCCGCACCCTATGTAGAGCATATGGATTCCACAAACTACCTCCAAACCAAGCAATCAGCTGCCGGTTCCTGTGCATTCTTCCATGTCAGGTCTACATCCCGAAGCTCTGATCTAAACTGCAGATAAATTGTAATCAGTGTACATCGAAGCAAGTAGGTTAAGTTTAATTAAAAATATTGAAAAGAAAAATTTTGCATACCCAATTATTTTTTTATGGGGACTACTTTAAGTAAGTACTTTTGTATAATGCTGCCACACTATAAAATTTACTGCAATATTAAAGGAAGAAGACGATTATCTGCATACATTGCTTCTTATCTCGTAGAAAAATATTCCGCAGAAATCGACCTTCGCTGCCCTAGAAAGGCTGTCAGTTGCCGCTGTCAAATTTTAGTTAGAATTGCGTAAATTAGTATTAATTTGGATTAGAATTTAAACGACGTATGAAAAAAATGAGTCGGCTTATTCAGAAGTGCTTTAAAATAGCTTCGTCACAGACTGGAAACGCAAATGTTAGTGCTGAGTTTTGATACGTGTAATATTTTACATAATCCCTTGCCGGATGGATTTACTAATTTAATTCAATTGACTGTTTATTTATCACTTGCTCATTTATTTCAGAATGTAATTCCAGCTGTAACGACAGCGGCCAAAAGTAATTATGGCACTGTTTCTGAAGCAACTTTCGAAACTAAGGTAAGTCAAAATAATAGGTTAAGTTCATTAATTTTAAACGCTTTAAATTAGTTTTATGTGTATGATTTGTCCTTTTAAATTTGCCGTCAGTCAAGATATAACCAATGTTTTTATCTCCCTCCAATTCTATATACATTACTTTTAATTGACAAGTAAATACATCGAATGTCATTTTTTGTAAACATTGCTTATGTAATCGAAAAAATAATGAAGTCTAGATGTAGACGTAAGTAATTATAATATTTTCTTACACCATGAAATGATTGTAACAAAAATGCTTATTGGATCATACATCTGCATGTTCTCTTATTTAATAATTTGTGCAAAGCCAAAAGTAGGTACTTTACTAATTTTATTTCAAAAATTTAATAAGCTCCTATTCTAATTTTAAAATGACGGATTTAAAAATAAAAAAAAACTGATAATGTCAGAATCATTTTTCTTATTTAATTTTATACATTGAATACATATTTTTAAGTAAATTATTAGGTGTAACTTAACAACTTGCCGTGCTTTTTATGAGGACTAGTCTATTGCTAAATCCATGGATAATAGGTTATGAAATTTATACAGTAGGTTAAGATAGGTTGGGTTTTTTATAAAATAATTTAAATCAAATGGCTATTTAAAAGCAATATCCTTTATAATAGGTTATGAAATTTATACAGTAGGTTAATGATAGGTTAGGTTAAATAAAATAATTTAAAATCAAATTGATTTTTAAAGCGAAATTTGACAATACATAATGAAGGCGTGAACCAATCGCGTATCAACCAATCACAGCTTTACGCTTTACTCAGAGAAAAATGTTTTGAAATTTTGACAGCTGCACGGCAAGTTGTTAAGTTACCCCAATTATATTAATCATGGATAATTTATATAGCGCCGTTTTCGTATAAATATACCTCAAGGGCGCTTGAGGCGCACTTGGATTATCTAAATCATAATACTAGAGTACTTATGTTGATTCTGTGATTCGAATCTTTAAAAATTTCCCTTAGATGAACTAAAAAAGTTTAAATGTTTCCTTCATTTAAACATTCTTTGTCTATATTTTTAAACCTTGAATTGCATACAAAATATGTAATTTTAGTATGTACCCACATCAGAATATATATTAAGTTTATAAGACATCACTTACCTCATTATACGTGTTTTAATCCACGATGGAATATTTTATTACAATTTTTGATAATGTATTAAAGGAGTACGTTCATTTTTGTATATTTTAATTTTAAAAATATATCCTATATCTTATTTAACCACCTCAACAGGCCAGGAGGCCCAATTACAGGTTGGAATAACGTCACAAACAGCCAGCCAGGCTTGAGAAAAATAACTATTTTTTTTTAGTGTTCTCACCGGGAATCGAACCCGGATCCCCCGTATCGTGAGTCCAGCATCTTAGCCATTATGCTACGGAGGTCGCCAATATAATAATGAAGTTCCCTCACTGGGATATCCCTTGCCATAGGATATACCTATATACTATTTACGCACTCTATGTATAGTAATAACATTTAAATATATATTTTATGCACTTTAAAATAGTATTAATTAAAATGTTTTCAGATAATAATATTTTTTTAATTGCTGAAGATTGTGCATTTTTTAAAAGGTAAACAGGCTCACAAAAAACTAAAATATTCTTTTTTCTATCAACAAAAGTACTTCATTAGTATAAATACGTATGGGATAAGTTATATTATAACACAATATAGTAGATTGCTATCAGTTATCACTTGTTATATTTACCCAATCACAAATAGTAAATAGATCGTCACTTGTTTTATTATATTGACCTTGAAGGACAATTTGAACTTCAAATAACTTATAAATTTTCTTTTAACTAACTAACTAACTAACCATCATGCCATTTCTCCGTAGGGGTAAGCAGAGAGGATAGAACGCTATACCACTCTGTCCTGACAGACTTCCTTTGCTTCCTCTACATTCATACATCTTCTCATGCACATACGCCAATTATTCCGACTTTTCACATGACCACTTTCATGTACTTGACGTACTTGGTCAAGCCATGTCTTTCTCGGCCTTCCGCGCTTCTACATCCAGGCACACTTGCATTTAAACTTCTTTTAGCCGTTCCTTCAAACCATCGTAAAAGCCCTTTCTTAATTTAGTGGATAATGCTTATCTCAGCCTTGCACTCTGCTCTAATTTCGACATTTGTACACCTATCATACATAGTCTTACCACACATAGATCGCATTTCAACAGCATTCAGTCTACTTTCATCCTTATTTTTCCAACACCACGCTTTACTACCATACATAAGAGTTGGTACCCAGAACTCCGTTGTGTACTGCCAATTTTGCTTCTTTCGATAAGTTCTTATTGCACCACTACGATTTCAATTCACCATTAACTCTGTTTCCGGCACTAACCCTTCTCTCAATGTCCTTATCCACATTTCCGTCTCTTGTAAACATACTTCCCAAATATACAAATTCTTCAACCTGCTTCAATCTGTCTCCATTTACTATAATATTACATACGGTCATATTCACATTTCTTTCAAAAACCATCACATTTGACTTTTCCACATTCATTAACAAATCACTCTCCTTGCACACATTGAAACCTTAGTGACCAAGGAATATACTATATTATATTATATACATATTTATATGAATAGCTAATGCCCGCTTTATATGGGACAGTTTCTTGTTCAGAAAACTACACAGTTTCTTGTTCAGAAAACTGTGCAGTCTGTCAAACTTCTGTCAAAAGACACGCTAAATATGTGTATTATTGAAACGCGATTGTAAGTTATTATCGTATGTTTGCTCTCAGGAAATTGTATATTTAGCTAATAATGTAAATATGTTATTGTTTTTTACGTATTTAAAAGCATACAATAAACCAATGTCTACTTAAACGTTTACATAAAAAACATTGACTGTCATGTCAGCTTAAATCTGACACTAGCACACAGTTTTTCATGCAGTTTTAGCTTTATACGGGACCGTTTTCAGACTGCACAGAAAACTGTGTAGTAAACTGTCCCATATATAGAGGGCTTTATACTTATTTATTTTTATCTTATCGTATCTTTCGATAATTAGTCATTAAAATTGGTTTATTTTTGTACTAGTAAATAAATAAAAACAGTGATGTTCTTCCCTTCAGCCATGCAAGCTGCACAAGCTGGACTCAGCGCCGGCCACCACCGTCAGTGTGTCGGCGGACGAGGCTCTCACCATGTACCGGCAGATGGTGATGATCCGCCGCTTGGAGACGGCCGCGGGGAACCTCTACCAGGAGAAGGCCATCCGGGGCTTCTGCCATCTCTACTCCGGTAACTAGGAATATATAGCCAATGTGTCCGTAGACTAAAGTTTGACCCTTCATTAGTTACTAGGAAGGTTAAGAAATAAGTTAAATCAGAAAAGTGCCAAAACAATATATGAAACAATAATAGGTCCTCATATTGATTACTGTGCTACAGTATTATTTTTGTGCAACAAAGGTCAAATAGAAAAAATACAGATCCAACAAAATAAAGCAATGAGAATAATTCTGAAGCGTAACAGATATTCAAAAATTAAGAAAATGTTGAAAGATCTTGGTATGATATCCGTGAAAGAAAAGATTGATTTAAATACAATGGTGTTTATTCATAAAATGCTAAATGGTTTATTACCAGATTATTTTATGACAAAGGTTCAGTTTAACCGCAACACCCATGAGTATAACACCAGAATTAAAAATAATTTAAAGACAATCAATAGATCTAAGACATGTACTCAGAACAGCATAATGTACAAAGGATTCAAAAGGTATAATGAACTACCGGAGACCGTCAAACAAATAAACGGATTAAATGAATTCAGAAGCAAGCTAAGTAAAAAATACTAATGCTATAATAAATATTTATGTAATATATTAGCTGTAAGAAATTTTTATTTTTATAGCTAAATAAAAATGTACAAACAAACAAACAAACAAACTAGTTAAAGGCCACCTGCAGGAATCCGGCCCAGCCCCACCAACTATTAGGCAAGATATGCGAGAGAGGGAGGAGGTGTGGAAGATGTGAGACAACCATTTGTTCAACTTGAGAACATTCAACCTGACATCGCAATCAATACCACCATTATTTCCAATTCATTATTGCGTTTCTCAGGTCAGGAAGCCGTAGCAGTGGGCATGAAGGCGGCCATGCGGCCCATGGACTCGCTGATCTCGTCGTACCGCGTGCACGGCTGGACCTACCTGATGGGGGTCAACCCCCTGGGGGTGCTGGCGGAGCTCACGGGCCGCTCGGGGGGCTGCGCGCGCGGCAAGGGCGGCTCCATGCACATGTACGCCAAGAACTTCTACGGGGGCAACGGCATCGTCGGCGCCCAGGTAACGCAAACACCAACTAACTGTACTGACACTTATCTTCCTCACTTACCAACATACTGCAGTCATTACTGGATCTCATATAGCAAAATCTTTCATAAGTTCCGCAGATTAAGTAAAATGGCATAAATTCTTATTAAAATGCGGTTTTTTATTTAGTTTTCTTTACGGATAGTATTAATTTGACTAAATACACGATATTTGATAAAAATTTGCAAAAATATATCGAAAAAAAATCAACTTTAATCATCTAGATTTAAACATTCACTGAAGTAGACCCGATCCTGTCTTGAGTGTGTCCACATTTATGTCTTAGCTTCACCAATTTAATGTTCTGTCACTAATTTTTACTGCTTGTTATCCCTTTTATGCTTAACTCTGTATTTTAAAATGAATTTTTCCGTAAATAAATCAATAAATAAATAATAAATAACTTTGTACTCAATTTTCTCTAAAACTATGGGTCGAATCAAAAAATTTTACCCTACAAAATCGACTCCAAATATGATGTAGATTAAATGGTCTCTTGCTTGTACATCGAGTGTTGTTACACAGAAACTACAACTTTTCATGAAACATGGTGTTGAGCAGATCTTCTAACAATAGTTTCATTCCATCCCCATGGCCAGGTACCACTGGGAGTGGGGCTGGCGTTCGAGTCCATGTACAACAACACGGGGGGAGTTTGCCTGGCGCTGTACGGAGACGGGGCAGCCAATCAGGGCCAGATATTCGAGGTCTACAATATCGCCAAACTGCTCAGTATCCCGTGCATCTTCGTCTGTGAAAACAACGGATATGGTGTGTCAATATTCCTTAATATACTAATGTTTTGGTTAAAGTGACATTGTGGGTGCATGTCGTCCGAAGTCCGAGTAGAATTTGGCTGCATCGGCTTTACAACAATTATTTATTAAAGAACTTTTTTAATAGCTCCGAAGATTACAAGGTGTAGTCGAAACTAATAAGCAAGTTCAAAGTTGTTTTTTTCAATATAAAAGATTTCATCATGATTCACAAAGTGAGTGCTTTTAGTATAAATAATAGAGAATAAGAACCTTGGACGACATTCCCACAAACTCCCAAAAGAATTCATATTGATTATTGGACAATTAGTAGATCTTGACAAATATATTGAATACTCAAGAAAATTTTGTAGCTGATAAAATTCTACATACTATCAATCGAATTGAGCATGGATTGAATTTTAGAATCATATTTTCATTACACGTTTATAAGTTTAAGTAAAACAAAACACATAACTTGTCATTTCTACCAAGAAAAAAATGATAACTTCATAATATTTATAACATAAAAATGGCAGAAATTTAAAGAATTTATTGTTGTATTTCAAATAAAATTATATTTTAAAATTAAAATTACTTTCTTATTGCTTCTACAGAGAATCAACAGAGATTCAATGTTTTACAAAAACATTAAATGGCTTTATTTTCGTTCTCAGAATCTAGATTTCAAGTACCCTCGAAAATAATCCCATTTTTTTATATTTCTCTAACATTTCTCTCCTGGTTTCCCTCCAAGCCATTGCAAGTGACATTCTTATGTTGTTATTGTGTGTGTTAGTGTATCTTGTGGTCTGCTAAGTAACCACTGTGAAATTCAATATTTATAGAAACAAAAGTATTTATAAAAGTTGATATACCTGTTTTTTACTGTTCAGTGTGGGAATGTTAATGCCAACGTTTAGTTGAATGAGCTACCTTATCAAACAAGATCAAGTATAATAATTATTATCCGTATTATTAATTAATCAACTAGCCAAGAATGCTATTTAGCTGTTGTTCATATTGCATAAGGCACTGCATCATTAAATTCATTCAATAGTCATTACAAAGTACATTATTTGTCAATTTAAATACCAAATATTTTATCATTATTTCTTTCATTCATATACACATACACCAAGTGCAGTAAATCTTGATAATTTATTACAAGAAAGCAAGATGATCTGTCTTACTCTTCAGTGCTAGTCCAAGGTTGATACATGTCTGATGATATGAAATATTAATTCGAGAAACCACATTTTAATAACATCATGGGGAATCGAACCCGAGACCTCGCGCATGATAGCCCAACGTGCTAACCACTACACCACAAGGCAGATGAGATATTTATAACCTTTTGTAGTGTTCATAAAATCTTTTTTTAATATCGGACATACTAAACGCTTACTTTATGATGTTGTTTGTTGTGTTATTGAAGCTATTTATACTCCCTTCCAATGGATTCTTGTTTACACTTTAAATCGACTGAAATACTACTAACTCGTTGGCTGTTTACACTTCACTGAATAGCTTATCTCTGAGATTACATTGGAACATTTTAAAATTAGTTATTACT
>JAGVSP010000585.1:0-69199 GCA_022494985.1 Micrasema minimum
CTTTATAAACATTGTATCAGGAGTTCCACAAGGATCTCACCTAGGCCCTTTATTTTATAACGCATACCTATATGATATATATGTCGTTGTTCGTAACGCTAAAGTTTTTTGATGTACGCGGACGATACTAAAATATACATAAATTTCAAAAACTCCTCTGTCTGTCACGAACTTCAGGATGACCTCAATAGATTAAGCGAATACTATTTAAAAAAATAGGATTAACGTAAACGTATCTAAATGTCTAGTTATCTCATTTTCACGTAGTCAGTGTCCCATAGAATACAATTATATCATATCAAATCAACCAATTCAGAGAGTTAATTCTGTGCGTGATTTAGGAGTCTTTGAAGATCACTTTGACAACATTACAAGTCGTGCACACAGAAACCTTGTTTTCGTTCTTCGTACATGTCAGGTATTCAGTGATACTGGTTGTATTAAAATGGTGTATTTTGCATTTGTTCGTAGCTTACTTGAATATGCTTCTTGTGTTTGGTCTCCTAACTATATAACACATAAAGAAAGATTCGAAAAAATCCAATGGACTTTCCTAAAGCACCTTAATGGAGATGTAAGTTAAACGATCTTAACTACAAGTCTTCTTGCAAGAAGCATAACATTCTTAGCTTAAGTGATCGTCGTTTACAATTGGATATGGGTATTCTTCATGATATAATTAGTGGACGCCTAGATAGTGAGACACTAGTTTCCGGAATAGGCTTCAATACACCAGCTTACCGTACTCGTCACACATCAAAATCATTATTTCACGTACCAGTGGTGCGTACGAATTATGCTCAAAATTCCCCTCTTATACGCTTAGTTAGAGAATATAATTCTAAATTCAATACAATCGATTTTTCGTTTTTATACACATTTTCATTCTCATCCACTATTACATACTTATAATCATCCATCACACACTCCTCTCTCATTCTCTTTTTTTTTTTTTTTTAAATAAGAAACATTTGAGCTCTTATTATATACTCAAATATTTCAATTTCGGGCTGCTTTCAAATAGTCGGAAATAACTGTGCCAGAAAGCAGGAAACAAGTTGTGGTGGAGTGGGATTCGAACCTAGAGATTCTAATCCGGAATCCTCGAATCTACCACTAGACCACAACCCGGTTCCAATTACATTTGCACTTGAATGTTTGAATGCACATTTATTGAATGTTTGAATTTCAGATTAATATTTCCAAATTCCCAGAGGATGAACAGAGGAAAATATGAGATGAAGCAACTTGTACACGCGTGCAGAGCTAACGACGTAACTGACTTTATTGTGGTCCACGAACATCGGGGAGTTCCTTCAAGTCTGGTATTTATTTATTGAATAATAATTGGAACCGGCTCGTGGTCGTGGTAGATTCGGGGACTCCGGATTGGAATCTAGTATTTAAGACACTGACAGATCATAAAAAAAGTTTAAGGATTTATTAAAATACAAAATTGTTGAATACAGAAAATTCAATTTCAATTTATTTGTAAAAATTGGTCCAAACACTGCTCCAAAAATTATAAAACAAGTTTTGATTAAATTGAAATTGTATTTTGCATCTGTAGATCATCTGCCACTTGCCGTATGGGCCGACTGCGTTCTTTCAAATGTCGGATGTGATAATGCGGCACGATGTCCCTGACATGGCGCCCATGAGTGAGCAGTACCCACACCTGATCTTCCACAACCTGAAGACGGAGCTCGGTCAACGAGCTTCCAACATCCTGAAGTATCTCTTCCCCGTTCCCAAGGAGGACTCCAAAAGGGTTATCACCTTTGCTAATCACGATGATTATATTTGCTTCAGACATCACACTTATAAAAAGGTAAAAATGTTCATCTTTTTTAAACCAAAAACATATAAAATTCTTATTTGTTATTGTGTGGTGTTTCAAAGGATTATCCTACGAACGAGGATTTAGTTTTTTATAAATATTTTCCTAAAATTTAGCCAATTTTGATTCATGATATTTGTAAGATGATTACAAACCCTGCTGCAGTGTACTATAATGCTGCGTTAGTCTTCAAAAGGAATTTATAATACCTCTGTTGGTAATTTATCCAAACATTAACCAAGTTAAATCTTTTAAGAAATTATTATCTTTTAACACAAGCTTAGAAAAAATAAAGCCTTTTAGTCATACTACTACTACTTTCCCCTATCTGCACCCATTGGTGCATAGGGTACTGCAATGGTACACCAAGTCCAGTGATCATAATATGTCTTTATTTGAAAGGTTAAAAACAAAAATGTTGTGGTTACAACTTAGTTCACAATATCCTGAATTTGTACTCTAGGTGGACAGAAACATAGAGCTGCAAGAAGTCGGGCCAAGATTCCAACTTCGACTGTACGAGATAAAGCTGGGGACATTGGATTCTGTGGAGGCTGCAGATAGGGAGTGGGTCCTGAGGCCGTACATGAACACAGCTGTCAAGAGGAGGTTCCTAAGCCAGGAAGATGGATGGCAACTAGAAGACGATATTGACCAATAATTATGTTATTTTCTAATAAAAATATCTTTAACAAACACATGTTTCAGTTTTTTATCCAATATTCTTCACTCTGTTTAACAATTTTAAAACTAATACAATGTAACAGGGCTGTAAAGTCAGTCGGAAACATTCCACTTAACTCCTGTATTTTATGTTGATGGAGTAAAATTGTAATTTTAAATGTCTTCTTAGCTTTTCTGCAGACAAAATTTCATTGAAAATGAGTCAATATAAATTGCTTGCCGTTGTCATGTTGAGGTTGCCGTTTCAACTGGCACTGAAACCCAAACTTTTAAACTTCCAGCGTCTCTTTTCCTCTCATTTGATTCTTTGTCATCACATGCATAGGCCAGCAGGTAGAGAGAAGGATGCCATGCTACTGTAAATGTCGCTGCTTGAACTGGTATGTCTGCTACTTTTTCCCCTAAAAGAATAAAGAAAATTTTAATACTTTTTTTTGAAACCTCAACAGACAGGGGGTGACAACTGTCAAAAAGGATTAGAATCACAAAAACCCAGATATGAGAAAAATCACTTATGATATCATCGGGAATCAAATCCAGAACTGCCAAGGTGTAAAGCTAGTTTTTTACTAATACACTCGTAGGTTGCTATTCTATAAAATAATGTGGCTATTTAGCCAATTGTATTTTATTTTGTAATAGTTTTATTTTTGACATTTTAAAACAAAAAAGAGTGAACTACGCTACTTTTTAAATTTTTGCTTAAATTGAAATTCATTTCATTAATACATACCCGTTTCAGTATCGCCTATATCAATAATAAGGTCTTCACTCGCTGAAGCCAAAAGTCGTCCATCAAAACTAAATGAGAGGGTTCTCACTGGCCATTCCAATCTACCAAAAGCAAATAAGTAGGTATTAAGATAAGGATTTATATAATAATATACATAGACCAAACACTTGGCACTGAGTTTAATCTTGATTTGGATGTGATCGTAAGTCCCTATGAACACTCATTATTTATGTCCAATCCATGTTAGAAACTCAATCATAATTAACTTATTTTTAGAGATATAGATTTTTAAGATGGAAATACATATATTATGTGTGGTAAATTGTGGGAACATTGATCATAATATGAAGTATGTACATTCTGCTTCGTGCAATAACACGTTCCTGGGTAGGTCTTCTAGACTACTACAGTTCTTTAGTGATGTAGATGAATAATAATGATAAACCTTGAGAACACCCTTAGACAGGCAAGTTCATCCACGTCCCATAGTGAAACCAGAGCATCAGCCGATCCAGTGGCGAAGTACTTCCCTGTAGGATCGTGCTCTATACATATACATGTTCCCGGGTGGGCTTTTAGCACTGTCTGCAGTTCTAGAGTGGGGTAACTGCAAGAATACACACAACAATCAACAATGATCAATGATACATAAATAATAAAAATAAATCTATATTGTTAAAACTACTTTGATTTTATATATTTATGTACTTGAGGATTTTTTTGTTTTAAAATCACTATTCAGTCTCGGAAAATACAAACACGCTTCTGGTTGATATCCAAAATGTGTCAAATTATCATTGCTTTAGTGCTATACATATTTCAGAGAGAAAATCTTACAATTGTATGGCGGAACGGCCGCCAGTCATTTGACAGCCATTCCTCTTCATATTTGCAAATGTGACAAGTTGCACTTCTTGTCATAATTCTAAATGTTTTGGCTGGTATCAGAAAATTATGTGTGCTCATTGAGTTGATAATATTTTATATTAACCACCTCAACAGGCCAGGAGGTCATCAGGAAGATAGATTTTAAACTCTATGCAAAATGGGGACAATGAATGAGGATATCCTTCACAAACATTTTATAATTTTTTTCATTTTTAAGAAATAGGATAATCAAGGGTTGACAATATATTATATTATCATTTTACTCACCTTAGAATGTGAACACAACCTTGTCCATTAGTTAAGAAAAAGAGATCCGATGTATTGTTCCAGGATATTTCATTGACCTCAAAATTGGACTGTTCTTCGGCGATGATTTTGTGTGTTTTGGTATCTATAAAAGACACAAGGTCCTCTTTGTTACCAACAGCGATGGTGTTGCCATCAGGAGACCAGGCTATGTTTATATTCTCTCCTTTGGTGTTTATTGTTGCCGCACATTTTTGTAACCTACAAAATAATGAGAAAATAAATATTTAGACTAGGTAACGGAACTACAATTTTTGTGGTAGCCAAGTTTAAAAAAAAAACACATTTGGAGATATTATACAGTTTATCAAGGTTGGATATCTGGATATCCGATTATTTATACAATTAGTCTGGATAATTTAGGTTTTTAGGTGTTGCAAAGTTCTACTTCAGGAAATTTGTTTTAGAACAGTGACACTAATATAAACGAGTATGGTGGTACCTGAGTAAATGTAAGAAAATCACGTGACGTGGGCGGATTTTGCTAAAAAAATAATAATTTTGAAAAGTAATTAAATACTTCACAGGCATGGAATATGACCATAAAATATCTAATTAATGTGTTCTAGATTATTCAAAATTTTATTAGTTTATTTTAAAACAAAACACTTCGCCTATATGTCACTCGACCATTCTTACATCAGTACAAGAATACTTTGCGACCTCTGCAGTAATTTTTTCCAGCCAGTAGGTTCTTTTAGATGACAAAAGGGTTAGACATGGAACTAAGCATGAAACTTGGTACTATACATTACCTAGTGTCCCATATCCTAACTGTCTTATCTCCACTGGCGGTACTCAACAGGTCCGGGTGCGATGCGTGCCAGCATAACTGGTCTACTGACTGACCCCGCGTGGCCTCTGAACAAGTACTCCTGAGTCTGGAAATAAATAAGTCAATCTTTTACTAAAACATAAACAGGTTCCATTTTCAGTAAATATCGTCGGTCTAATGCCAAAATTTGCAAATTGTCCATTTGACATGTTGAGTTTTAAAAATTGAAATTATAACCTATTTCAATTTTGACAAAGTATAATTAATTCCATAGGTAAAAATCCGGGTTATTATAATAAAATGATAATTTAAAACAGCATTTATGCAAATTTGCCATTTTAGCATTGTACCAATGATATTATGGACACTTAAATTCCTACACTCATAACAAACTACTGAAATGCCTAGCAAAAAGTATCCGGTGTTGGTAAATGATTAAGTCGATAAGTATACATCGTCTACTCCGTCTAGCGGTTTGCCTAAACACTGAGTATGCAGTGGTTACCAAAGCGACTTGTGTTAGATACAGGAGAAGTTGTGCCAGACACCTTAATTAGAACCCATTAATCACACCAGAGATGTAACAGTATTCAGTGTTAAAATATACTTTTTGCTACAATAATTTGAAACAACGAAGGTTACATGAGTAATACCGAGAACCAGGTTGTTGTCTAGTGGTAGATTCGAGGATTCCGAATTAGAATCTCTAGGTTCGAATCCCACTCCAATACAACTTGTTGCTTGCTGGCACAGTTATTTCAGACTATTTGAAAGCAGCTCCAAAATTGAAATAATTGAGTATATCATAAGAACTGAAATGTCTCTTTATATATATATTTTAAAATAATAATAATAATGAAGAAAATTTACCAATCGCGATCGATCCAGGGTAAAAATTGCTACAGACTTGTCGAAAGAGCCGGACGCTAATCGTTTTCCGTCACAAGACCAACCAACTGAATGAACTTTGGAATTATGGGCAAAATATTCCCGAACCACATTGTGCGATTTAAAGTAAGTTTGTAAATCCTCCAAATGCTCAATGGGCGCTTGACCCATTTTGGAGTCCTTCATTTGGGTTTGTTTATTTTATCAAGTAACCTTAAAATGCGCAGAACCGCTAAAACACGAATTGAAATTGAAAGCTGAAAGCAAAGATAAATTGAAAGATCCAGAATCAGAATTGGCCATTGACTTTTATATTATGGACTAATCATTCAGAAGAGAACTAAAAAAGGTTGTTCCTTCCCTATTTAGCGACGCTCCGACGTAACGACAAAAATATAAAACTAGCGGTTACCGGCAGATAAAACAGTTAATGCAAAGAAAAATATGAAATTAGCTGCTCTCGGAAATATAGCTCTGTGAGCTCTGTGGAGTTGGCCCATAGAGATTTAGAGCACAGATTAATTTAGAGATTTATCACGAAATGACACACAAAATCATAAAAAAATAGACAATTTTAGTGATGCGCATTAACCGGTTATCCATCGATTATCATCATCGGCATTGGTCATTTTGTGGGTCTTTTGAACTTTTGATAAATAAACGCAGCCCAAAATTTACAATAAAAATCTGTGCATTTGAATAGAATATGAATAAATTTATCTCTGCCCTCTTTTTCTATCGAGCTGCAGTGCATCGTACCATCTGCCAAATCTCAATATTATGGGGTGTTAAAGTGTAAAGCGGCAGGTAGGACATAATTATTATGTAATTAAACTTATATTGTTCCGTTTAATGAATGTTTCCATGCCTTACACTGTTTTATAAGCGAAGTATAGTTTTACGTTCTTATGCTATAAATATCCCGTTTTGACGTTTCGTGTTTTTATTGTTTAAAGTGTATATATATTTTTTGGACCTTGGTTCATAATTATTATATCAGGTAAATGCGTTTGTTTTATCCTAATACTCCTTTGACTTTTGTCAACATATCATGTAATGCGTACTAGTTGTAAACTTCTCAAACGCGTCCTTCTTTTCATTAATCGTGACCTATCATAAACAATGTTTAAATGTTAACCTAAGATTCCTTAACTTAGTTCCTACTTCCTAAAACTTAAACGCATCTCTAATTATACTTATACTAGTATAAACATTGGTAGTTATTTTAACCAGGGATTCCCCATGATGGCTATCATTCATTAAAACTCACCGAAAACATTAAACAGTAGAAAGGCAAATTGATGTGAGCACCAATTAATCAAAATCTCAATACTTTGAAAAAAAGAGGAACCTTG
This sequence comes from Micrasema minimum, assembly GCA_022494985.1. Taxonomy (NCBI): domain Eukaryota; kingdom Metazoa; phylum Arthropoda; class Insecta; order Trichoptera; family Brachycentridae; genus Micrasema; species Micrasema minimum. Next base: position 7,470 of record JAGVSP010000585.1, read on the forward strand.
ACCATGGTACATAAAATATAATTTTTATACAGTAGGTTAGAGATGTTTTTCTTTGTTATTATGCTGTGTTTGTGGCCTTTGTGTTGCCGGCGCTTCGTTCGTAGCACATTGCAGTGTCCATCTTCAGCCCTGAAGTTTCAGCTCCGAAACGTCAGCAATACAAAGCCCGCAAACACGGCACAATAACCCAGAAAAACATTATCTGTATTCTGAAGGCCGTGAAAACCTACAAACTAAGATAGGGTAGGTCTAGTTAATTTTAAACCAATTTTATGTAATGTACTCGTGGATCACATGCATGGATGCCTGCTATAAACAATTCTACAAACAATATTTATTGAAGCTTAAAAAGTATTTGATTCAAAAAAACATCTTGTGATACTCCACAAAAAAATGTTTAAAGCCTGTTAGGAGATGCTTTGCAAACAACATTATTTATCCTAATACTGTTAAGAGATGTTTTGCAACCAACACCGTGATCATACTTCTGTTTATTACTTGCAATGATGTTTAATGTTATGAATGAATTAATATGACATTTTTCTATATGAAATCTTTGGCAAAATACTATTTTTATTTATCTGATAATTTACTTATACAATATGTTGATTGTAAAATATATTATTTACTGCTGCCAAGGATTTGAATGAAGATACCATTTTCAACTGAAAATGCTGAAAAATGAACAGGTCACTTTTTTAATGAAAACTTAATTTTTTGTTTTGTATGTGTTTTTTCCTGTTAGAAACAACAGTTAACAATTTATTACTATTATTATTATTATGGAAGAAAGATAAATGAATAGTGTGTCGGAAAAAAATGTACCTACTCTTACAAATGGAGATGGATTGCTTTACATGGATGGGGTTTGAAGTTGTTTTTCATCAAAATTCAATTTGAAATAACAAAATTCAATTCGAACCGGTGGTGGCCCAGTGGTAGCGACGCGGTCTTTGAGTACAGATCTCTAGTTCGAATCCTCACTCCACCGAAACTTGATTCCTATTTTCAAGCACAAGCCACATAGGCTCCATTGAAAATAGTATTTACAAATGGAAATATGTGCAAATATCATAAGATTGTGTAGATTTGTTTTTAATTTTTTTTTTTTTTTTTAAAAAGACGTACATATGCTTAGCATATGTAGCAAAAAAAAAAAACCTCATAATTTTTTTCAATACTGTATTGCCGTTGAGTTTCTATATATAAAAAACATACCTTAGTAAGTGATACAGAAAAAAAAACAGCCTAATAAAGGGCCTGTCATAATTTTTTATTATTTTTTTAAATAGCTTTAAACCTGGGTGATGTAATAAAGTAATAAGTAATAAATTTATTTTATTTTTTTTTATTTATTGAATATTTATTTATTTAATACATTATCGAATCAAATTTACAAAGCTTAATATCACAACAATTATACAATATAACCATAACGCTACTAAATTTGTAACATAAAATTTATTTCCGGCAGCCTAATAATGTTTATTGTTTAAGTACTATAGAATGCACATTACTACAGAATGTCACCACAAATTAGAAGCTTTTTTTAATGTGCTGTGTATTATTTCATTACTATGTCTGAACTGTTTTAAGTGTAGGTACATCTGACAACTACACTTCAGAGACATTTATGATAAAAAAATTGGAATCTTTATCGATATGAGGCAATAATTATTTTCGTTTAAAGATGTGTATTTTTATAGTATAATCATAATGTTTCTACACTTGAAAACGGCATAGTTTTGCTAATGATTAATTGTTTGCTTGTTTCAGTTGTTATCTGCATGGTGTTGTCCAAATTTAAATTACAAACTTTAGACAGCAAGTCCTAGTGCTTTATAAAGGTCTGCTTTGATTTCCGGGCTGCTGCGATGGCGGCGTACTTGAACCGCGCTACCTCCATGATGGGCGGAGATGGCTCCAACCGACTGGGATTGTTCTCCAATGGCGCTACTCGCTCTATTACCACTACTACTGATTCCCCGCTGCAGGTGTTTGTACGTGCCAAGAAAAAGATTAACGACATTTTTATTGAAATTCACGACTACACTAAGGATACCACTAATTTTCTTCAAGGTATGCTTTAATATTTTAAACCTCTTGTTTCTTCTCCTTATTAGTTACTGCACTGTCCTAATAGTGAATTGTAGCAAGTTAGTTGTTTACTGTGTTGGGTCAGTTCTGTTCGTATCGGTTCAGTTATCATTTGAAGCATTAAAACCTCTTGTTCCTTCTCCTTATTAGTTACTGCACTGTCCTAATTGGGAATTGTAGCAAGTTAGTTGTTCACTGTGTTGGGTCAGTTCTGTTCGTATCGGTTCAGTTATCATTTGAAGCATTAAAACCTCTTAATAAGAAGTTATCGAAAGAAGCAAAATTGGCAGTACACAACGGAGTTCTGGTACCAACCCTTATTTATGGTAGTGAAGCGTGGTGCTGGAAAAAGAAGGATGAAAGTAGACTGAATGCTATTGAAATGCGATGTGGTAAGACTATGTATGATAGGTGTACAAATTTCGAAATTAGAGCAGAGTGCAAGGCTGAGATAAGCATTATCGACAAAATTAAGAAAGGGCTTTTACGATGGTTTGGTCATGTGGAGCGAATGAGTGATGAAAGAACGGCTAAAAGGAGTTTAAATGCAAGTGTGCCTGGATGTAGAAGCCGCGGAAGGCAGAGAAAGACATGGCTTGACCAAGTACCTCAAGTACTTGAAAGTGATCATGTGAAAAGTTGGAATAATCGGCGTATGTGCATGAGAAGATGTATGAATGTAGAGGAAGCAAAGGAAGTCTGTCAGGACAGAATGGTATGGCGTTCTATCCTCTCTGCCTACCCCTACGGGGAAATGGCGTGATGGTTAGTTAGTTCGTTTAAAACCTCTTAGAACCAAAGACTCTAAATATGACCAGGAATAGTCATTTTAAGTTTTGATTTTACAATTTTTGTAAGATATTTACGGTTTGATTTTTAACTAGAGGTCAATAAGGTCAACAATTTGAGCAAATGTGTAACCTAACCTTTGAGTACAATCACCATAATCAAGATAATAGTAATGCGCCAATAAACCATTGGCAATTTTTAATAATAAAAGAATTATTCTTAACATATAAGAATATTATTATTTTTTGTATCAACCATCAAAATGCATTTCCTCAATATAATATATTATAACATTATAACTATATTATTTATTATGTATCTATTGATTATATCAATATTACTTATATAATACAGACATACAGACATATTTATAAATGCATTTTTACTCTTTGTTGATCAAATTATTGTATTTTATTGGTGCTAATTATTTTCAATTTCAGACATTGAAGATAAATCTATAATTGAAGATGAGAAACTTCAGCAAGTTGATGCATATGTCGGAAAAGTCAAAGCCATCAGAGATGTTTTATGTAGAGATCACATGAAAGTTGCCTTTTTTGGAAGGTTTGTCCTAATTTAATTTAATTTCCTCATAATTATTGAAAACAGTAATCTCAGATTACCTCATAGTCATAAAAATATAGACAACGTGTATATCAGTCGCGTGATATCAAGTAGATAGATGTGTATATCAGTTCAGTACAGCAGAACGTGTTAACACTTTATTTGTATTTGAAGACAGGAATTGAAAATGGATAGTAGAATTGAAAGGAAGTACAAAATATGATTCTATGTATTTATTCAATTAACAATTTCATTGGTATCTGGAATTTTATTTTGACAATGTTTTCATGTACCCACTAAAAATATTTATTATAAAATCTGTATTTATAAAAAAACTTTTCTAATACGCACCCCAAAACGAACAATCATTGTTGAATATTTTATTCATTCTAAAAACTCAACCAGTGACAAGATCATAAGAAATCCTGTAATTTGATTTTAAGAAATTCTGTACCTAATTTGGTAACACATTAAGGAAAGTGTACGATACTTTATTCTTTTACGTCTTCTGAATTCAAATGCATTTAGCGGTGAAATTTGAAAAAGAATCCATGGATATTGTATGCTGAAAATATAAAATTTTGCAAAATCTTAACGCAAAAAAAATGTTAATGAACTTTTTAAATATTTATAGGGTAATAAAAGTATGGAAATTGTATATTAAATTTGTTACAGGACAAGTAATGGTAAAAGCACTGTAATAAATGCAATGTTACACGAAAAGATCCTCCCAAGTGGGATTGGTCACACTACTAATTGTTTTCTTCAAGTAGAAGGTTCAGACAATAACGAAGCATATCTTATGACAGAGAATTCTGATGACAAGCATAATGTGCAGGTATAGTTTATTTTTCTACTCACAAGGTGACTGTTTATGAAATAAAAAGGCTTTCCAACATCCATAATCGTAGGGATTGATTTGCAATAAGCAACCCGAAATGTTGCACTTGTTTACAAGATTTTCATTCTATTATAATGTAAAAATACAATTATTACGTAATCACACGGTGAATTGATTTTATTTTAGTCTGTGGGTCAGTTAGCACATGCCCTGTGTGACTCCCGCCTGCAGGAGTGTGAGTTGGTACATATATTCTGGCCGCGGGAGAAGTGTGGCCTTCTCCGAGATGATGTTGTTTTCGTGGATTCCCCGGGAGTTGACGTGACACCCAATCTAGACGAGTGGATAGATAATCACTGCATCGATGCTGATGTATTTGTATTGGTAGCTAATGCCGAGTCTACTCTCATGGTCACGGTAAGGCTCTCGTACTTTTCTATTCCATCAAGATCTCCTAGAATCATGTGTTGATTCTTCTCAGGTTCCTACGTCTCCTTATGTTTATATTTTTATATACAAATAATATATTTGTGTATTATATACGAAATAATACTTTACAACCTCAGAATCACAGTTTGTAATATTCGTCATTGCGCCTGCAAAATCCGCTAGATTATTGTTTTGCGAATGTTGTTTTATTTAATATTCTATTGTTTTATTGAAAATTCTATAGTTACAATACTAAATCCGGCATATAGTTCTATTTTTTATTTATTTGTTTTGTAACAAATGATAGGTATTTTTGAATAAACCTTTTTTTTTCTTTTTCTGAAAAATTGTATTTATTTACATAACAGAATTTGCAGGTGCAATGACGATTTATTATAATAGCTGTATTGATTTGCTATAGTATGTATTTTGGATCCAAATAAGTATACAAAATAGCATAACAAATAGGAACGTTAACTACAATACAGTATAGGTAGGTAGTAAAAACAATAGAGAATTATTATATTTATTTTTTTATACATTTTCAGAAAAAAAACTTCTTCCATAAAGTATCATCAAAGCTTTCCAAACCAAACATATTTATTCTTAATAATAGATGGGATGCATCTGCTTCTGAACCAGAATTTCTCGATCAGGTAAAAAATATAAGTTTTGGGTTTTAAAAATATGCAGATCACTAAGCTCCGTCAACCAAAGTAATTTTTGTAAAATTATTTCTATTTGAAAGCTTTGCGATGAACAACAGCAGGTCAGTAAATATTTCCAAAATATTCAAGTACACTGCTTATCTTGAATAATGTTATCGAGTATTGGTACTGTATGGCGTTATAGTTCATAGTAAATAATACTGTTAACTGTTCACCAAGCTTTCGGTGTGGTTTTTCAGATAGGAGCGCTTATAGTATGTATTATTTTATCTGCACCAATTTCTTTTTGAAAGATGCTAATTTATTAATATACAGCACTACAGTCTTTCAGTTTGAAGCATTGCTAATTTTTAAAGGAAATGTTGCTTTGATTTATCATTTTTGTCACATCATAAACATCTAATCAAGTATTTTTATATCAATTAAATCTTATACACAAAAAGAACTCATTGAGAATATCTTAAGTGGTCTCCACTACATTCATTTAGCTATTTAAGGCATCCTACATCTACTCTGAAAATTAATGCACTCAAATCTGAGCCAATTACTATACAATATTGCTAAGTGGTATCTTGGTTATGTGATAATGGAACTATGTACATACATAAATGCATTATGTGGTTATGTAAAACACATCTCTCCCTTGTGTGGACTAAATTTGAAGTTAAAGTGTTTATTGGAATTGTGAGAAAATAACAAAGGGCCAAATGCATTTTAATGAAATGTCAAATAGTATGCTTTGTTTTACTCATCTTACTGAATTGTTTTTTTTTAATTTTTTTAAATATAATGTTAAATCAAGAGTTATAAACAGACACATTTTTAGTTTTGGGATTCTTCTAGAAAATATATTTTTACCAGTTTAAGTATATTATGTTGAAAATGACCATATAGGTACGAAGTCAGCATGCAACGCGATGTGCAGATTTTCTGGTCAAAGAGTTGAAGGTGTGCACACCCAAAGAGGCGGAGGAAAGGATATTCTTCATATCAGCTAAAGAAGCTTTATTAGCTCGTTTGAAAGAAAAGGAACAAAAGCCTGCCAGTTGTAAGTAAACCTTTTCAAGTACAAAAAACAATATTTTAAACATAAAAATAATTCTTGTTACCATGATGATCCTATTACTTTGATTATGATTTTTAAAGTATGTTTTGTTTTTTAAGTATGGTCGGTATATATTAATTAATTAATTTAATTATTACATTAATTATTATTATTACATTACATTTTTATTGTATAGGTACCAGTATTTTCCACTGGAAGTTTTAAAAATTGCCTTTAATATTATTGAATCTATTTTCAGCTGGGGCCTTGGCCGAGGGATTCCAGACGAGGTATTTCGAATTTCAAGATTTCGAGCGAAAGTTCCAAGAGTGCATCAGTATGTCAGCCGTGAAGACTAAATTTGAACAGCACTCTCAACGTGGCCGATTAGTGACCACAGATGTCCGCGCTGTACTGGAGAGTGTTCATGACCGCGCCAGCTCCCTCCGGGCTGAAAAGTTAGAAGAAAAGAAGAAACTGCATGAAATGCTCAACTTCACAGAACAACAGCTCATGCTAATCACGAGGGAGATGAAATCTAAGATACGGCACATGGTAGATGATGTAGAACAAAGGGTGAGTATGGAATTCATGGATTATATCCTTATTCAGCGATGGTGCCGATGGTATATTTGCTTCCAAATATTTGTTGCACTTTTGCATTTTCACTGGACGCCTTTTACGACAGTTACTCCAATTTTGCAATATTTAAATAGGAAGTCTCTCAGAAAAGTCAGGATTTTTAAATTAAATATAAAAAAAACACATTTTTTAGGTAAAATATTTTTATTGAAAATTAAGCAGATTGTCATTTTTGAAGATTATGTGTTCCAGTTGTCCTCCATTATGCACTCATAAAATATCTTCATCACATTTTGCATTTCACTTGGAGCTCAATTTTGCTATAAAATAAAATGGAGGATCCTGAGTCTTCAAATCCTGAAATTTTCAACCAACTTCACAGCCCTGGGAAGGATCCCATAGAACATAAGGATGTTGGACTGAAAATCGCATGCGACACTTTGGAAAGTGAGTGATTTTGTACCATAGCTCACTCACCATTCCGAAGTGTCGCACGCGACTTTTAGTCCAGCATAGGGTCCTTGGTTTAAAAGTATTACAAAATAATTGTGTTTTTAGGTCTCCAAAGCTTTGAATGAAGAAATTAGGAGACTGTCAAATCTGGTGGACGAGTTTAATTTACCATTCCACTCTGACCAGCTTGTAATCAATGTTTACAAGAAAGAACTACACTCGCATGTTGAGAATGGTCTAGGATCTAATCTTAAAGCACGACTTTCAACTGCGGTAGCATTAAATATCGAATCTGCACAACAAGAAATGACAGGTATGTTAAAAAAAAAAATACTAAATATACATTGCAATCCATAAGATTTTTTTGAAAACACGTCGGTTTAAATAAACATGCACAATTTAAAAAATATGAAAGTTCTATGATGAATTTATATTTTTTTTAAGGTAGAGATTGTCAAAACATTGTTTTAGTCTTTGTTGTTCATTTGCTTTCATATTTTACTGAAAATTTACAAGATATACATTGAATTATGTTTTACAGAGCGGTTAATCAGCTTGATACCGGAGGAGAAGAGAGCATCGGGTGGAGCAGGAATATCGGCTCGTCGTGAACCATTCCAGGTTCTCTATCGCTTGAACTGCGAGAATTTGTGTGCTGACTTTCAAGAAGATTTACAATTCAGATTTAGTTGGGGCATTACTGCTATGATCCAACGTTTCCAAGGAAAAAATTCACATAGATTGGCTATTAAAAACTATGTCAATGAAAATGTAAGTACCTACAGTTTTGTTTTTCTTCATATTAAATAATATATGCATTTTATTAAAAAAAACATTTTTATCAAATAAAACTATTATCAACTTTTATCAAACCTTTTTAAAATATCTTTTGAATGAATTATAAAATGGAATATTCCTTACAGGTTCCGAGACCGATAACTTCACCATCCGACTCAATAGACATGAGTATGACTCCTTATACTGCGATAGCACCAGCAAACCAAATTGGTCCCCTATCAGCCGATCAGTGGGCAATGGTGTCCAAAGTAGCGCTGACTTCCTTCACTTCTCAGGGAACTATGGGTGGACTCCTACTGGCAGGATTCGTAAGAAACAACTTCCTTACTTCAAATCTAATTTTATAACTGGTTGACACTCTAAATCCATTTGAATTTTGAAGACCAATAACCGGTTTCACTACTTCCGCGGCATCTTTTGGCAACTGCTGCGACTTTCTTACAAATACCTCTTAGAATCTCTACATTGGAGTGTATAATGAAGTGTATTTTGCTTTCAGATGCTTAAGACAGTTGGATGGAAGGTTATAGCCGTAACTTGCGCTTTGTACGCTCTCTTTACGCTTACGAGCGCTTAACTTGGACTAACAAGGCTAAGGAAAGGCGGTTCAAGAGACAATACGTGCAACATGCCACAAGAAAGTTACGGCTCATTGTTGATCTTACTTCTGCTAATTGCAGTCATCAAGTACAACAGTAAGTTATGCTAAAAAACAATGAAATTATTTTCACATTCAAAAATGCAAATGAAATCATCATCTCCTGTGAAACAAATCATTGAGGGTCTTGGCCGTCTCCAGGAAATGTCTATACCTACTTGGGACTATCTCTCGTGTTTCTTGCTATCTCTGTATGCTTCAGTGCCAGACAAAAGAAATTGTATATTATAATTAACCGTTGTTTAATTTGTAATCAGAAAGAAGATGGCAAATTGTTGTAATTCCATTAATTTGATCATAAAACAACAATTTAACTTGTTGCTCTTCTAACACAAATTGTTGTGTAATTCCAGAGAGCTGTCCTCAACCTTCGCTCAGTTGTGTCACCTAGTGGATGAAGCCAGTGGCGAGATGGACAGTAAGGTCCACGAGTTGGATATCTCTTCACAGATGTTGGAGAAGGCAGCTACGTCCGCTAAAAAACTTAGAAATAAGGCTAATTATTTAAATAATGAACTAGATTTGTTCAATGAGGCCTTTCTAAAACCTAACCAATAATTTTTGGTGTATATATTTTTTTTATTCTTTCGTTATTTTATGTCCATAAATAATTTAATGTCTAGCATATTAACAATAATAATAATTAGCGAATCTTAGTGATATTTTTTACTAACAATCTGTTTCCATTTCTTGTATAGAAAAATGAAAAACTAGTCATTGATAGTGATTGATATTAGTTAAACCAATACAAACATAATTACCAATAAGTGTTAAAAACATGAAACCATCTTTTGTTGCAATATTTTGGTGATATTTTATAATGTTTACATTTTTTCAATAATTTTAATGTGTATATTATGACTAACATTCTAAAATTATGTAATAAAAGTTTTTGAACCCAAACTTTCAAAAAGTAGTGCAATATTTTAGCGATTTGATAATATACCAATATTATACAGATTATGTTTTTCTGGGTTATTATGCCGTGTTTGTAAGCTTTGTGTTGCCGAAGTTTCGGACCACATTGCAGTGCCCGTCTTCAGGGCTGATGGGACACTGAAAGTCCACAAACACGGCACAATTATCCAGAAAAGCAATCTGTATTCTGAAGGGCGTGAAAACCTAGGAACTTTGATTACCAATATTATGTTTTACACAAGCATCACCATTTTGATTCAGTTCAATCAGAAGGTATGTTATAATTATTTGTGCATGAGTTGAATAAGGGCCAATGTCAATTTTGGGCTACTTTGTGTTAAATAGTTCAATGTATATAGTTTTTTCCAAAATCTCATTGGTGCTTACAATAATGGCAAATGTCAGAGCAGTTATTCTTAGCCAAATCAGCATTAAAGGGGGTTAAATTGGCTAAAACTTAATGAATACTTAACATTCATTCAAAGCTCAATATGGTGTGTCAAAATTATTGATGTTGGCTCCTCTGTGACTCATACACAGATTTATGTCTTCTTATGCATCGATTCATTTTTTATTGAATAACAGTTATTCCAGAACTGCAATCAATAGATTTATGTTGTGTTAAAAGAGATTTTAAAAATTGAAGTCATTAATGTGATATACAGGGTTAATTTTTAGTCAGTTAAAAAAAAAAACCCTGAATTCAGTATCGTTAATAGAACCCGTATCGAGAATATCGTTGGTGAACCAATGCAGTGCCCTATGCACCATTGGGTGTGGATAAGGGATAGTAGTAGTAGTAATAGAACCATTTCAATAAAAAAAACATGTACTTTCTCAAAATAAAAAAAAAAGAAAAGTGCACCAAATGATTTCACAGAAACAGTAACAGAAGACCCCCCCCCCCCGCGCGCACTCCCCCGTCGCTCTTACCCTTATGCGCCAGCTCATAAACTCAGATGACCAGCTGTGAATAGGGTGTGCGTATTTTGTAAAAATTATTAGGAATAAAAAAAATATCGTAAAAATAAAAAGTACATTTTTTTTTTATTGAAATGGGTTCTATTAACGATACTGAATTCAGGTTTTTTTTTTTGTTAACTGACTAAAAATTAATCCTGTATATACCGAGTAAAAAACCTCGTAGTACGACTCGGAAAACTATGTGAAGTAACAAAACTCGTAGTACGACCTACGAAAATCTACCACTATACCACAACCAGGTTCAAATAAAACTAAAGGACTTTATTTTGTTTCTAGGGAGATATTCATATTGTAACCCTGAAATATAAACTATCATGTTTGCGCTCTAATGCACACTTTATAACAGGACAGTTTGCACACTGCACAAGAAACTGTATAGTTTTATGTCCCATATAAAGTGCGCTTAAGGACCCTCAAAGTGCAATGAAAAACAAACTCAATAAAATTTAATATCATATATTATAAATGAACTAAAACAAATAATATTAAAACATTTTTAAAAATTCACATTATACATGTATAACTTTAACGAAGACAGACAATAAAGAATGTATTTTTTTATATTATAAAACACCTACCTACAGTCTAATTATTATTTTGGGAGTAGAGTAAGAAAGATTCTTACATTAGAGATTGAGACATAAAACAATTCAATGTACCCGCAGTTTGTATACAAATTTATAAAAAAATAATAACAGCCAAATGAGTGAATTTTCATCACTCCACTGAAAAAAAAACATTTCCAGTTATGTATTTCAATTACCTATTTAAAGTTTTTTCTCAATTAAAAAATAAAAGTATCAACTCAGAGAAAAAAATAGTTTAACAAGTGTGCTGCTTTCATAATGTAATTTTTGTTACAATATACATTAGGTTGAATGAATTAAATGCTTACTGTAATGTATAAAAACATTTTCTTACGGCTTATCAGTGTTGTTGAAAGAATCTTTTAAAAAGCACAGATTTTTACCATCAACTTTAATATTATAATGCCTACAATCCTCCACTACATCGGAAGAACATTCATATAGAAGTAAATTTTGAATATTTTCAACTGGGTAACTGAGAATTTTACTATTGTATGCATGACTCATTACTTCCAGGGCAACCCTAAAAATAATAACAAAATATAATGTTAGGAATGACCAATTAGTGACATGGAAGGACAAAGTCATTAATGCTGATGTACTAGCCCGCACTCGGATGGCTTTGGTGATGGGTTTCTTGGATAAATGCTCTAGCTTGGCCATGTGTGTCGTATGGAGGATGGCCAAATACTTAAATAAATTATGTATGGTGAACTTTGCATTGGCAAAAGATCCCATTGGAGGTCAGCGATTGCGCTTCGAGGATGTCTGTAAACGAGATATGAAGATATTTCACATAGACATTTATAATTGGGAAAATCACGCCGAAGATAGAACCGAACGGAGAAAAAAAGTAAGGGAAGGCAAAGCAGCACACGATGATATCTGGATGGAAAGCTTGAGATTAAGACAGCGAGCGAAGCAGGACCAACCAGATCTCCCTCTACAACCTGAAAGTGAGAGATGTGGTCGACTATGCAGGTCTCGTATAGGACTTAACGGTCACCAGAGAAGCTTCTTTTCTCGGCTGTCTTCCTGATGAGTGCCGTATCCTCATCGTCTTTTGAAGATGGACGATTGCCAATTATAATGTTCTTGAGTAGATAAGGCAGTATATCTGATTCGTAAAAAATAGCCTTATATTAAATCCCATTAGAGCAGTGAGTAATGTAGAAATTTTTAAAGTTAGTAGAGTTATTGCTAGGTTTAACAATACTAAGTTAAAAATATAAATAAAATGTACCTTCTAATAGCAGGGAGGTGCAATATGGATACACTCATGACAATAGTTGGCAGACTTCTTATCAAGTGACATTCTTTAACCCAATTTTTTGTGATGTGGCATAATGATATAATGAAACACGTTTTCAGTAATGGAGTCCTGTAAATATTTTTCGGAATATAAATGTACATGTAGTTTATTACTATAAAACCTTTATCATTGACAAATATACTGTATTATTATTATTTGCTATTGTTATTTTTTATAAATTCCGCCTCGTGGCGCTGAAGAGTAAGACTGATTATCTTGCCTTCATGTAACAAATGATCTAGATTCACTACACTTGTGTAACAATGCAGTGCCCTATGTACCGTTGGGTGCGGATAAGGGAGAGTGATAGTAGTAGTTATAAATTAAATAGTACGTAAATCAGGATAATATTAAGTAAGTTGAATAGGTAGTAAATTATATTTAGGTGTTTTATTACAAATACATTATAATATCTTGAAGGGTGGTTGGGGAAACGGTATCTACCAAAATTTGTATAAAATTAAAGTAAATTATACAATATTAGTATATATATATATGTTAGGGTGTCCCTTATTTTTCAACTCGATTTTTTTTTTTTTTAATTGAAAACTTTGAGGCCTCGTCGGCACGAGTTAAAATCATTGTACACATGAAATTTCGTATCTGAATAGGCCATAGTAATTGTAAAAAAGATAGAGGGTATGCGTTTTTAAAATCGAAAAAAAATTTTTTTTGTTCATATAAGGGACCACCTAGTAGGGTGTGCCTTATTTTTCAACTTGATTATTATTTAATGCATAGGGCCTACTTTCTTTTGTATTGCTATAAAACACTTGTTCAGAAAATTTCAGTTCATTGCAAAAAAGATAGAGGGTATGCGTTTTCAAAATCAAAAAAAAAATTTTTTTGGTCATATAAGGGACCCTAATAGTATATATTTACCATATTGTTCATTTCACTACTAATCATGTATTGTACACATAAATTTTTTGTATTGGTACAAAATAAGCATGCAAAAGAAGAACCAACTAACCACAATATTCACTGGGATGAACGTCTGCATCTTAACCTTAATATAATACATTAAAAATACAATACATACTTTTTGAAAATATAAAACCTTTCTGATAAGGACTTACTTACTTGAATTTATTCGGTGTTTTCAAGTACCTTTCTATGGCGTGGATATCTCCTAAATTACAAACTACATAAATAGCTTCTATAACAGGACGTTTAGAAAAGACTTCTTTTCTGTAAAAATCCAACTGCGTTTTATGAGAATCGTTTATAGTCAGGGATGCCATGTGTGATATTAAATCATTGATTGATTTAAATTTTCTACCATAACTGGACTCCACATCATCGTAGCAAACCAGGAGTCGCTTGAGATACTCCAAAAAATGTTTTTTATTTAAAACTGGGTCATAATTTATAATTTTTTCATCGCATAGCCTAAAACAATTATAATAAATTAATGTTTTAAAATACTTATTGTAGAAATACCATTTGGCAGGTAAAACTGTTAAAAGGTGAGTTCACGAAATCTGCAGAGATTTTTCAAACTTAATAGTTTGAAGAAATTAAAAATAATAACTTACTTGTAGCCAAACAATGCATAAAATCGTACAATAGGTTCTAATATTTGTACACAATCTTCTGACGGTAAAGACTGTACAACCATGTCTTGCTGGATAGATCTTAATCTATCGACAATAAAGTCATATTTACAAATTGTACTAAATCGGGGATCATTCACAACACTAAAAGAGAATCACAGTTTTTACTAAATGCCTTGGTTATAAAATAATTTATTTACAATTGATTAAATTTGTCTTACTGTGTAAATAAATATTCAATTGTTTTTAACAGAACTGCAGGAGGCCGAAGCTGTTCAGGACAAGCTAAATTAATACCAGCTGCTGATCGGCAGAAGCATTTAACCATTCTATGGGGGTCAGCTTTCGGTAATTTATGTTTTTCTGTTCCTGGTAAAATTTCTAGAGGATGGAGCAATTTTTCTCTTTCCCGCCTAAAAAAACACATTTTTTGACATAAAGGTTAGGTTAGGTTGTTATAGAAAAGAAGTAATTATTTTTTTTTCAAATCTAAATAATTTAAAAAACATACCTACTCATTATTTCAATATTTATATTTCCAAAATTAAAACATTACCACCTAACCAACCCAATACCCCCCCCCCCCCACCCCCACCCCCCCAAAAAATATACATTATAACACCCCCCCCATTTGATCCGAAAGAAATGTATAAAACATATAAACACCAACCAACACAACCCACACACACACACCTGGTTAGGGTATAATTCGGTTCCGTACAAATTTATTTACATTGTTTATGTTATTTTATACTTTTGACCGGATTCCATATTTTGACACAATGACCACCAGATTGAGCACAGATTCAGATTGAGAATTTGAAATTAGTAGTGTAGGTATTAAGATGTATGCATAGATGGTTCCGTCGTTTTTGGCCGGGAGTCAGACCCATCATGTCAGAAGTTATCATAGTCTTTTTCCCCACCCTGCCAGTTCCTTGCTTTCTGCAGTTCATGCCTTCTTGTTTGTCAACGGTGACAAAATAACAGTGACGATTATTTAGTGGGTTTGTTTTTAAAAACTTTATTTTGTTTTTTAGTACAATGGGCGTACATTCGTACATTGGTGAGCTTAAATAATAACCGGAAATCGGAGAGCTCGTGCGGTAACAACTTTGCTATAAAAACGTGACACCGGTATAAGCAGAAAGATGTCGCAATACCCTCGGCGACAAGGGACTCTATTTTACACAATAGGTTAGTAGGTATTTCCGTGTTAGCTCATCATAAATTTTTTTGCTAATTATAATTGAGCTTTTTATGGAATCAGGTGGAACCTATGCTGGACTGAAAGTCGCTCTGCGAAACTTCGGATTTGGCGAGTGATTTTGTACCGTAGACGTAGATCACTCTCCATTTCCAAGTCGCATGCGACTTTTAGCAATTTTAGTCCAGCATATTATGGTCCAAGATTTCAAATATTTATGGACTTAACCATTTTCGAAGAATTTACTTTCTGAAGTTATTAATAAGCTCCATTATTTTAATAAAACAAAACGCCCCCCCCCCCCCACCCCCCCCCCCCCCCCCCCCCCAAAAACGATATCTTCTATCATCCTTATAAAAGCCTCAAAGCTTTCTGGAAGCAACACCTAGGCAGTAATTTTATTGAATGAAATATTAATACGAAGTACCTATTAATATACCTACCTTTACTTTTACATTTATATTTTTTTGTGGTTCTTTTCAACTAAAGGTTTCATTTAGATATTCTCGTATCCATCTTTGGTTAGTTATTCTTAATCTTATAGTTTTATGGATGCGATCCATTATGATCAATAATGAAATTATTCATTTTGTACCAAGTCTAGATATAGATATAAGTATTAAGTATAGATATTTAAAAAAACAGCGAGCTCTTCTCTTACACTCAGACCAATAAAAAAAAGGATGCTAATCGTTTAGCGTTTATTTATTTACATTTTTAATGTTACAACCTTATATGAACACCACACAAGCTCATTTGCATTTTGAGGTGTAAAATAAATTGAGATAAATATTTCACAGGCAATTATATGCACAACACCATGTATAAAAATAACTTTCTAAAGAAACCAAGTATTTGAAATTGTACTATGTTGTGTAAAATGTATAACAAATGTTTTTTAAACAAACATTGATGGAGGGTGTGGTGTGTGAGTAAAAGAAGAAAAATAGGTTATTAAATACAAATAATCAAATAAATAAAGGTTATATAAAAAATGACAATTTTTGACATTTATTATCCCCCATTCTTGGAAATATCAATATTTAATGACAGGGAGGGATGGGGATGCCAGTTTTTATTGTGATAATATTGAAAATGGCGGTGTCATTTTTCACGGGTAATTGGGGTTCTAAATTCAAATAAAGCATTTAATTTGAAAATCCAACATAGCGGCGATTTAAAAATACAATGATGGGTTTCATCAATATAAGCGTACTAGGTACTCTTCTATCATTTTCTAAAGCGCAAAAATATTTGTTTAGGTACAACAATTTTTTTTTCACCATTCAAGATATTCGGAACAATAAAATTATATCGATTATTGTTAATTATTACCCATAAACACACCATATCGCGCTCTCCAAATGTAAAGCATCCATTATAGGAATTTGATCATATCCATATTTTTAAAGATATTAGGTATGCTGCAAATGCTGCAATCATAATTATTCATTTTACTAAATTATTTTTAAAAATATACATAGGTAGGTAGGTACTACCTAAATTTATATTTTATCAAATTAATGGTTTAATCAAGCAGCTTTAGCTGCGGATGTATTATTTTCTTATCATCGAAAATTATGAGGTAATAAATGATTTTATTATTAAGTACCTATTAGCAACAAAAGTCGTAATTATTCATTTAAAAAAACTAAACAATGAGGTATTATTTATTCTACTGTCTGCCTCAGGTCTCCGGTGACCTTGGATCTTGCAAGAGGATGTCCAGATTATCTAACAAAATACTTACCAAGGACAAGTTGCAACTATAAACATACGTACTTTTTATTACATGGCCAGAAGTATAATAATATAATATAATCCCATTAGTTAGGTACAAACGAACGCTGACTTTGATTAGTTGACTGACCGAATAGTAACGTAACCTTGATTACCTACCTTTGTGGTGTAATCAAATATTTGAATGATAGGATGAAGACGAATGTACCAGAGGATCAAAATAAAAAATAATAAGAAAAAGCGAACAGATGGGTACGTAAGGAATTCATGTCATTAAATAGTGTGTACGATTAGTAGGTACTTGTTAGCACTGATTAGCGCTAAATTTATTAAGACAAAATTAGCGTTTTTGTGAGACATGGAAGCTTTTCTTGTTCATAATCCAAAAATTTCGTAATATAATTTTTTTTAATTGCATTTTTTATCTATCTTATAAGTATTATCTACTTTTACGGAGCTAGAAATACCGAACATAGTTTTTTTTATAAGCAGCAGGTACCTATAACGCAATCGTTGTAGTTTGGAACATCAATAAAATAAAAGGTACCTACCTATCTAAATGAAAAGTTCGTAAAAAAATGCTTAAAGCTTAATCTTAAAGGAATACAGAATAAATTTTGCAACGGTACCTACCAGACGGTCCCGCGCGCGACGCTAAAGTCTGTTTATCCACTCGAGAACACCATTCATAATATCCCACACGCGTGATATGCACGTGCCATGCGTTCAAAACTAGGTCACGGTAAGCGCACCCATTTTAGTACCCGACGCGGATCTTTGTACATCAAAAAACTGGTTTAAAAAAAATATATATTAAGCATGATATTTCTTCCACAAATATGCTTGTGCTTATGCAAATATGTTTGTGGATTCCATATGCTCCACATCCCTATGTGCGCTCCCTAGCGGATATGGTACAATGAAATGAATGATATTTTTTTCAGAATTGGTGTCTGTATATCAGAGATAAAGTAGAAAAATTATGGACGTCCAATTTTTTTGCAAATTTAATTGCGTTTTGTAAGAAACGCGATCGGTGACGTCACCGATGTCATTTTCTCAACCACATATTTAAATATAATCAATTGAAAGTAATGCACAATGTACATTTAAATGCTAATTTGCTGTTAAAATTATTTTAATGAAAAGAAAAAATAATCATATAAATAAAAGTAAAATGATGTCGATAACTAGGAATCCTACCCTAATGCTGTTTGCACGTGATCCCCGTATGTCTACTGTTCTCGACTCTGTGCGCTTAAGATTTTTTTAAGTACCTAGGTACATAGACCTATCGCCATCAAATATAATATTCTGCCCCATATAAACCGGAGGAAATCAAGTTAGGATATTTTTCAAAAAAATGTATTTAACTTGCTGATGGGTAAAATAAAACTCACGTTTACGAAGAAATAAAATTATCCAAGTTCTATATATTTATTATATTTGGCAGGAATTAAGTAAGTATAGGTATATTATTGTATTGTCATTGAAAGAACTTAGGTAGGTACATAGTTTTTACAAATATACCTACTTAATATATTAATATTATTTTGTAGATAACAGCTTAAATTGAGGGAAATTCAATTAATTACAATTTGACATCTCAACAGACACGAAAAGTTTGGAAGGGAATATGGATAGCTAGGCGCTTACAAGGTTTATGACCTGTCCCTTGGTTGGGTTAAGTGGCCACTTGATATATTACAACATTCCCATGTTTTCACATATCCATATAAACATATGTACAAAGAAATATAGTTGTGATAATTGGCAGATATGGATATCAAATACAAGGAGAAATGGGGAATGTTGTTATACATCAAGTGGCCACTTAACCCAGCCAATGAAAGGGTCATAAGCCTGTAAACTCCTAGACATCCATATTTCCTTTTTTTCTCAAACTTTTCGTCTCTGTTGAGATGTCAAATTGTAATTAAATGTTAGCCCGTAATGGGTGAAATCCAGTTTTTGTCCACAAGGATTTGGACACACTCAAAATGTTGTTTATGAAAATCAATTAAACAGAAAAATCAAAATTTTATCAATTTCAATTGTATTAAGGGCTTACTGATAAATAATTCATATTATTACAATATTTTCATAAATGCATTCAAACTAAGTATTTATTCTATCAAAATCATGATAAAATTCTGTGGCTCCTGTAATAAGTGATACAAGTAAAAAATCAACACTTTACAGGAAAACAAAAGTTCGTGAACTAAGTGGGCTATGTTACACATAAGTACTTTCTTTTGTAGATAAAAACATTCACATTCACTGTGCATTTAAATTTTTATGGTATATATTATAGTTTTAAAGTTATTCACGTAAAACCTGTAAGTTGTACCTTTTTTTATTTCCAATATGTGTTAAAATTGCGTGTTAAGGGGCTACTAGGTCCACCCTTTGTTAATTGTAAAATGTAGTAAGCGCCCCGATGAGCGCTCGTTAAAACACGACCAAAATCCGATCGAACGTCGCGCCGTTTGGTTTTATTATTATTTGCATCGCGTAGGTATACAAAAAAATACACGATAATCTTTAAAATGTAGTAAGCGCCCGGATGAGCGCTCGTTAAAACACGGAATTTAATATAATCAAAAATCTACTAATGTTTTACAAATTTTAATCAGATAATGCACTAGATATATACGTATTCTTTAATACATTTTTTAAAAAAAATCTTATATGTACTGTTTTTGTGTTATGCATCAAATGATATTAAAAACAGGGGGTTTCTTTAAATTAATTGTGATTCAACGAAATATTTAAACAAAAATTTAGTCCGATAATTAACTAGAAAAAGAATTAATAATTACGTCAATTTTTTTTCATTTTTATTTAATGAACCATGAAGTACAAGGGAATTTTGCCCTGACGTACATGAATGTATGGGGGACCCCGCAAGGGGCCTTAAATGATATAAGTACAATTAAATTATATTGCACCAATAAGTTGTATTTGTGTAAACTGATATACAAGAAGTAAAAAAAAAATTGTATCCTAATGTAAGAATTATTGTACCCCAATCAATATTGAGAAAAATCGGTTCAAAGTGATATAACTCTAAATATATCAATATTTACGATAAATATACTGAAAAATAAAATGTGAAAATGACTACAATCGCTCTTATACTACGAAGCACGCAAAACAATAGGTGGAGCAATTACTTAAAGGGGTTACTACTTGACATATATATATCTATATCTATATTCACGATTTTTTTGCCAAAATCCTGAGAGTTGCACCAAACTCTCTCCGAAACTATAGCAGATAGAAGTACGTGAGTAAGACCAAAAGAATCGCATTTTTTGTGATAATTTCTATATAAAAATCACAAAAAGGGTACATCTCAGTAATTGTATCACCACTGTGCAAGAAGATTATCGACAATGTTCTTTTAACAAGTGCTTTTCTTTTAAAAACTTTTTGAATGTTATGTAAAAACACCCATAGGTACATTAAACTAAAAGATAACCTTTTTTATAATTATATATATATGTTTCTATTTAATGCTGGACAAAGATGCTTGTACTGTAATTTACCAAAAAACTGGCTAAAAATATGTATACATGCATAATGGATATGGAAAAAAATAGGTAGGTATATAAATATTGTTTTTAATATATTTTTTTTACATAATATATACCTACGGTAGATATTTTTGCTATACATATCATTATCAGAATTTAACGTTTAAGTAGTTTTTCTGGACGGCAAAAAATTTCTTTTTTGTATAAAATAATTATGTATACCTACATGTCCTACATACACATTGGACAAATTGTCAGAAACTACAAGTTGATAAAATGTGGTGGTGGCCCAGTGGTTGCGACGCGGTATTTGACTCTAGAGATCCCCAGTTGGAATCCCCCCCTCCGTCACGACTTGATTACGCCAGGAATAATTTGAAAATAGTATTATTTACAAATCGAAATATGTGCAAATATCACAAGATTGCATAGATTTCTTTATATTGAGAAAAAACAACATAAATTAAATTATTTTTAGTTTTATTTGAATGTCAAGAACCTATGTTTTAACACCGTGTAGTAACATGACTAGGTAATTACCTACAGGTAGGTATCTACCTAAAACAACAGTCGAAGAAAAAAAAACATCAAAAATTTAATTAAAATATTTATATATATTAATATTAGGTACCTGCATACGTTTATCTGAAAATTTCATATTCATAACGTATATTTATACGAAAACGGCGCTATATAAATGATCCATAATAATAATAAACATATTCTATAAATCCACTATCCGAAATGGAAAAATAATGTAATTGGTTTTTAGATCTTGGTCAGACCTTGAAAAAAAATGTTACATGTCTGGGTAAATATTTGAATAGAGATAGGGTTAGAGTCGAACTTATCACACTTACCACAACTCGTTTCCTATTTTCTAGGATAGACATTTCCAACTATGTAGAGTAACCCCTAAATTTAAACAAGTAAAGATCTAAAGTGAATATAACTTTTTCCTCAAAAATTTCCAAAGGCTACAGTTTGCAGAACGGTCAAGAGTAAATTTATAGTAGATTGTTTCTCTACGGAATCCATTTTTTGGACTAGTAATTTCTTAGGTAACTGTATAAATAAGATATCTAATATAAACCGATGAACAAAATACGATATAAGAATATACACGATTGTACTTAATATATTTACCTACTTACATAAAGATATCATATGTAAAAGGGAGAGTGAGCTTATTACTTACTCCACACGGTAACAAAGTACAAATAAATAAGTAGGTATACATATACAGTATATTGCAGTAGGTATTACAATAATTCACCTTGCCTTACTTAACTATACATAATATGTACATACAAGAAAGTTTTACTAATTTAATATCACATATCGAACGGCAATATTATGTTAACTTTAACACAAACTCAAATATTAAATTATTTAAAAAAACTTAATATTAGTTGTTCATACTGACCAATGACTGAGCTTTAGTGTCAGAAGATACAAACTTAATTACATTGTAAATAAAAAATAATACTTTAATAATTATTTTACTTAGGTATGTAAAGCTTATTGACACCAACGCTTCTACTCGTACTAAAAAAGTCCTATGCACATGTTGCGAGAAAGTTATTTTAAGAACTGATGTAATCCTATTTATCCCAGACAAAGGTCATATTCTATTAAGAAGAGAAGGAATCACATGCATTTCTTTAAGCAGTGGCAAAACTTCTTCAAGTATGCTGTAGAGACACACCCACCCGAACCTTCATAGGCTGACAATCGACTTATAATGCCCTCAGTTACAAAAGTTTGGCTTTCGTTATTGAATTTAACTGTTGCCTCAAAGGCCATATCGGGAGTTGTCGAAAAAGCTATCAAATAATCAGATATATTGTCATTTTTATTAATATAGTCGTATTCGTGTAAACGCAAAAATTTTATGTAATTTCAATTTGGCACACTTTCTGCACGTTTTGTTCACATTAATCAAAACTTGTTCGATTTCTTTATCTAACACGTAATGGACCGCGCGGTTGGCTATTTCGTGGTTTACTGGCAGCGCCTTGAGAGGGTTGCAGGTGCACCAGTGGGGAAGGATGGAACAATCGCTGCAAGATCGATCACGAGGAACTTCCTGAAACAGACTTTGGCACAATGGACACGCTTCACTCGATAGGAGAACCTCTTGCCTCCCTGATACATATAAAATATCTTGAAAAGTCATATACACGTCGTACGGTGTAGTTAAACGCTTTGTGTTCAATTGCAGGTTGTTATATTCTTCTTTATGTAATTCTTTGAAATCTTTCGGGATAGAAACATACATGGCGGGCAATCGTTCCTCGTAATAGCCCGACATTAATGTTCTCATTTTCCCGTATCTTATTCCGTGGTCACTTATGAACCAGACGATGGTCGAATCTAAAATACCGGTCATCTTTAAAGATTCGAAGAACTCCGCGACCTTTTCGTCCATCGACGAGGGGGAACCAATATCGTTATGGCTAAATGTGTTTGCCCAAAAAAATCCGAAAAATGGATCATTTTTGTATCTTCGCACAAAATTTAGAGCATACTCGAAGAGCAATTCTCCTGATGTCAGTTGTCCAGAACAATAAACTGATCCTTTGGATTTATGAACGTTCTTCTCCACGGTTTGATATACTGGACGTAAGTAGTGGTCAGTTGGTTTGTGTACGAAGCCTTTGTGATACGGCTTTTCAAATGTGTCGATCCCGACATCATCTTCCGCATAAGCTGTGACGTAACCGACACGTTGATACTGTTTCCACATGAAGTCGCAGTTATCCGGTGAGTTGACTCCATCGCCGTCACACAGTGATCTAGCTCTGGATTGATTTCGTCCCGTTAGAAATGCCATGAGATTGGGATACGTATTGTCATCTATCTGTAAATAAGAAAATTGTCAGTAAGCATAAACGTTCTTTATAATGACAAAATTAGAGCATAGGTGTAAAAAAATATTATTGTTCACCTTATTGTATCCTTGAAAGTCAAGCCAATCGTGCTCTTTTAAGAATTTGTATGTCTTTGGCATAGCTCTAATTAGGTTTATTCTTGAAAGTGTGTCAATACCAATAATTAGCACATTCCATGCCCTGGTTGAGCTAAAGTTTGTTTTGAAAAAGTCGAGTCGTTTCTTCAGCGCGTCTGTTGGATTAACGTTAAAGAAAATCTTATCGTGTGTTTTATCACGACTTCTACCTTTCTTTGGAGTGACAGTACACTTGGTCATTATAAACTCTTCAGTGTCTTGGAGAGCAATAGAGTCGTTGATTTTTTTGCATGTAGATTTTCTAAAAAAAAAAGAATAAATACTTAAGAGGGAACGATGCCACGTGACCTCGGCCGCTTCTCCATATAATCGTACTCCTCGATTTTCTCTCTGGAATTTAGCAGTAGAGCAGTGGTTTTTCTCAAGATTTAAAAATCAACAAGAAACGTGTTTGCATCGTCTTATTTTTTAGAGGTATTAAAAAAAAAAAAAAAAATCTTTAAAAAAATATAAACACTCTTTTAGAAAAAATTATTGCTCCCCAGTGTTAAATTCCGAGAGAAAATCCCGCGAGTCAAGTGGCACCGTTCCCTCTTAATATAAAGACAAATTTTTAAACATGGGTATTAAATATAATTTGAAAATGTTTAACATACACAACTTACATGACTTGAGAACTATTAGTTTTCCTGACTATATCCGTATAGCAGCAGGACACACGCTCTGATTTGGATTTGCTCTTTTTGAGAAGTGTTTCGTTTAGAAATATAAACATTTGTCCGTTGTTGGACTTTTCCATGTACGTGAAGGCTGGCGCAGTGACGCATGAAATGTATTTTTGTGGATTGAACATCGCCATTGCATCACGACTCTTGGGATCAATGTCGGGAATTCTACACTTTTGACTCCACACTAAGAAATCTGGAAAAAGGAAAGCATTTTGAACTCGGCTGTAAAAAAATATATATAAGTAATTATATCAAAAAGGGAAGTCAGTAAACCTAATATTCGTATTTTGTGCGAACACTCTAGCAGTGAAAAACTACATTATTCATACATTACAGGCAGATTTTGTTGTTTTACTAACTTTTAAGGCAGCACGGAGCAATGTAGTATTTCGATATAATTATTTGTAATTTGACATCTCAACAGAGACGAGAAGTTTAGAAGGGAATATGGATATCTAGGCGTTTACAGGGCTTATGACCTATCATTGGCTAGGTTAAGTGGCCACTTGATGTATTACAACATTCCCCATTTCACCTAGTATTTGATATCCATATTTGCCAATATACAGTAAAATGGCGCGACGCTTCACACGTGAACACTCTCTGTCATCCATTGAGAAAATTGCTAAGCATTTTAGCAGACACCTTTATGATTGCAACTGGGTGAAATCCAGTTTTTGTCTACAAGTATTTGGACACACTCAAAATGTTGTTTATAATTATTTGTACCTACTACCCATCTAACTTTATAACTCTACCTTCTACCTATTAAGAGAAGTACAAGAAATCACGACTGTTACATCAGACCTACCTTCATTATATTTATATCCAGGAAATGCATCACTACATTGCATAATTAGGTACCGCAAAATTTTATACATCTATAAGTTAATTACAACTTTGATTGTCTTTTTATTAAAACTATGCATCAAGAGTAAAAATTGTTCGTATAATATTTTTTTTAAAAATAAGTATTGGGTTTTGACTCACAAGGGAATCAAACCCGGAATCTCATTCATGGCTGCCAACGTGCTAAATCTGCCACTGCGAGGCGGAGAAATTAATGTAATTAATATTGATTTAATGAATGATACCTTGGACTTGCACAAAGCATAAGACTCATCACCTTACCGATCGAGACATATTGCACTTGGTGTACCAATGCAGCGCCCTATGCACTATCTGAGCAGCGAATACCATACCATATGTAGTTATAGATCGATACGTGGTCAATAAACGCCTTATATCGACGAAAATACTAACCAATTAACTAACCATCACGCCATTTCCCCGAAGGGGTAGGCAGAGAGGATAGAACACCCCACCACTCTGTCCTGGCATACTTCTCTTGCTTCCTCCAAATTCATACATCTTCTCATGCACGCACGTCGATTATTCTGACTTCTTACTTGCCCACTTTCAAGCACTTGTTCTACTTGATCATGCCATGTCTTTCTCGGCCTTCCTCGACTTCTGCATCCAGGGGCAGTCGCATCATATATTTTTTTAGCCGTTCTTTCATCATCCATTCGCTCTACATGACCGAACCAACGTAAAAGACCTTTCTTAATTTTGTCGATAATGCTATATACAAAATTGTTGTATGCACAGAAAACAACTACTTTCCCTTATCCGCATCTAACGGAATGATCTTGATAATTTTTTTTAATGCAGGCAAGAGGATTAGTCTTACGCTCCCGTTAGATAATCAGATAGTTCAGTAGGTAATTAGATCTGTATGTAGGTCGTCGTGGAGGTGAAAAGGGCCAACCCACGTTTTCTGAATAATGATATTTTTACACTTTATTAATCAGAAAACTTTATGCTTTATAGTAGTGAAGTGAGCTAAGTGATAAAACATCGTTACAATACTGATTTTGCTAAGTGTGAAAAGAGGCAAGCGATTCTCCATACATTTGGATATTTCTTTAAACTTAATTGTTCATTTCCACAATACATGTGTGGCTAAGCTCTCTTCACCACCGCGGTGACGATGTGTTCGTGTTGGTGTCAGTACCTGGGGGCGCGGGCGGGGGCGTACGCTGGGGCTGCGGCCAGGGCGGGGGCGGCGCTCGGACGGGCGGGCGGCCGAGCAGGTAGAGCGCGGGCAGCAGCAGCAGGGCGGCAGCCGCGCCGGCCGCCCGCGCCCGCCGGCCCGCCCGCTCGGCGCGCCGCCGGTGCCCGCCCGGCGAGCTGCTCTCGGGATCGCCCAGCAGGCGGGCGGCTTCTATCATATCTGTAATGAAAAACCCCATTTTCAAATTATATCCCATCCCTCAATTCAATTTTGTAAGGATAGGATGGTCTTTGGATAGGTATTGTGATAAGGTACGGCAGGGGACGTATGAAATAGTGTCTGCCAGATAGGATGATAGGATGATAGTGTAAGATGCACACATGCGTTCTGTCCCCTCCCCTCTATTCCCTAATCCCCCCCTCCATTGAGACTCTGACCGCGGATGCACGGGTGGATGTCTGGGATGGGGGGCCTGGCGAGGCGGGATACCGGTCTCCACACGGGTGGTTGTAATTACTAATAAATAATGATCGGGGTAGAAACTAACATCCTTACCACTGTTAATTTGGGCCGACTCTGGTTGGTTTGGGTGATGGAAACAATGACAATTATAATACATAAGCCGAGACAGTGGTAGGGGTACAATGAAATCATTTGTTCGCGTACATAATCGTAAATTCATCCGTATTTTTATCACACTATCAATCTTAAAATCACGGTTTAGCTTGTTGAAAAAATCGGTAGAGTTGGCTGGACTGAAAAAAGACTCAATAGTCTTTAAAGCAGTCTAGGGAAAGGGTGGGGCTTTCATTGTAATGAAAAACCGTGAAAATAAGACCCGTTGCATAAATTTTCGATAATTTTTTCCTCTGTGCATGGCCTACTGCTTCTCTCCCTTATCGGCACCCAATGGTGCATAGAAAACTGCATTGGTACACCAAGTGCAGCGAATCTTGATCATTTTTTAGATGAAGCCAATATGATCAGTCTTACGCCTCAGCGTCAGTCCGAGGTATCACATATGAAATATTTTTATCTGAAAATCACATTTAAATAAATATTTCACATTAACTCCCATTGGGAATCGAGCACGCGACCTCATGCATGACACGATACTCCACGAGTCGGACAACCATAGCCTAAACATAAGCATAACCTAAACATCGGTAAAAGCAAAAACACACTCGGTTAACTTGACCTAGAGGGCCACAGTGTTGAGAATACAGAGAACTTTTCCAATCTGGTATGGGTC
Source organism: Micrasema minimum (assembly GCA_022494985.1). Lineage (NCBI taxonomy): Eukaryota > Metazoa > Arthropoda > Insecta > Trichoptera > Brachycentridae > Micrasema > Micrasema minimum. The sequence goes on from JAGVSP010000585.1 coordinate 35,205, forward strand.
GATCTTAGAATCGCCCAGCGAGTGGACGGGGACGGCTTCTTTCATGTCTGGAATGAGAAGTCGTGAAAACAAAATGTTGCATGATTATTTTGTAAATAGCAAAATATCCCTGTATTGCCAGTACCATGGGCCTTGAAGGTAGAGTTAAGCCAATTAGTTGTGGTATTGTAGTGGTCGTAACATAAGAATGTTGTATTATCTAGTTTTTATAAAAGGTATTTATTTTTGTTTTATTTGGAAGATATAAGATAATGTTGGTGTGGGATTTGTTTTTTTTTGCTACCTATGTAAGTATAGTTATAGTATAGTACCCTCTACTCTAGGAATAGAAATTGAAGTCACGAGATAACTTGCGCACTAAAACTGTGAATGTATTATTAGTACGTAAGTAAGTAAAGAAGTTAGATAGGCAGGGTGCATAGTTATGCAATCCCTGAGGGGTTGCACCACCTATTGCATTTCACCAGTTAGCTCAGCGGTAGATCACAAAAGACACATTTATAGAAGTAAAGAACTAGACCAATATATATTAAGCAATGCAGTTTGAACCAACCAGGATTATGGATACCTTAAATGAAAGAATTATGAGATTTTAAGTACAATATTTATTACCAAAAACGACTCTAAATTATTAAATACAACAACTTAAAACTAGGGAATTGTGTGTAATGTGGTGTAAGTGTGAACGTGTTCGACGATGACCGTAGTAAGGTTCTTCATCCTGATCCGCCGAGGTCTAGTTTCCATCTCGAAGATCTAGCGTCATCAAGGGGTCATCAACGGACAGCATTGACACGATCCTCCAGACAGCGTGGGAAACCGCGTGGCATTCCAGCATGTGGGACTCCAGAAGAAGATGTCCAAAACTCCCAGCTTTGAGGTTAGGTGGCCTCACGTTGTATCAAGATCCAAGTAAAATTGCCATCACGATGATCGTCAATCATCGTGGCAAAGTAAAGTATGTTTGATTGATTGATTGAGAAGAATAAAATAGTAGAGGATAAATAGGGAAAAAGTATAGGAGAAAGTCTAGGAGAAAAGTATAGGAGAAAAGTATAGGAGAAAGCCCTTTGTAAAAAAAGAGAAATTTACAAAGTTAGTTTACCGCCAAAGTCAATGTGAAGTTATAGATTTACAAGATGATTAAAAAATACTCACGGCCATTGCCGGCTCTCCCTAATTTCAAGAGATTTACATCATGCGTGCGTTGTCCACTGGCGTTGAACTCGGAAAGAAATTGAACGATCAAACTTACTCGTTCCTTGACAAATAAGAGTGACGTCAGAGCGTGACGGGACAAAATTTGGGTTGCCATAATAAAAATAATATTTGATTTAAAAAGATTTAAAAAAAAGTTAGTGATGTTATCTGGACGTGGGTAGATATATATTATTATGTATGAAATGTAGTAAAAAATAATCTTCCCGAGAAACGAGAAAAAAAGTTTACGTATAATAGAATACTTGGTGTACCTAAAATTTATTTAAAAAAAATCTCTCCTGTGAGCAAAACTTAAACACTGATTTTCTAAGAATACCAACATCATTCATAATGGAAAGTTTACACCGGTGATGTAACTACGAATCTAAAGATTCACGCTCGTCTCCTGTGAAATAAAAATCATTACCTGCAGTGATGAAGAGGGATGACTAATGACTAATACGTAATGACTAATGGCGGATGATAAATGATAGGTCATTACTAACCTACATACTAACTCTTGAATGGTCAACAAATGGCTAAAAACTGAAGGTTCCGTAGTAAGAATATTACGGAATAATCCAAAATAATTTCATAGAATTTGCTAAAATATATTTGGCTGTAATGAAAATAAACTGCTTACTAAAAAAAATATTATAAATATTGAGCGAAATCATTAAAAAAATTACTATGAGAAATAAGAAATACCTAAGAAGCGTCGGCATCGCGTCGTGCTGCCTCAGAATCTTTTTTTAATATTTTATTTTTTTTATTTATAAAAATAACATTACATAGAAAGAAAAAAATAATTCTTTTTCTTTTTCGATCCAATGTTCCCTAGGAGTTTTTACAATAAACTCTTTTAGGAACAAAAAAAAACACATGTTCATTTTATTCTAATACGCACTGACATCACAAAATAAACACAATATATACAAAAAACAGAACCAATCCAATGAAAACATAAAAACTAAAGAGACAATAAAGTGAATTATTACAGTAACAGCAAAACCATATATTATATCGATGCATGCAATGAAAAGGTATCATTCAAAATACTTGTTAAAATAATATTTCTTCAAATCAGAGGTCCTGTTTCGATAGTTAGATACAGGGATCTTAAACATGTCAGGTAAAAAATTAAATTCGGAAAATGCTATGTATTTTAGAGATCTTGTACCGAATTTGGTTGTATTTGCAGGTTCTGAATTATACTTTTATCATACTTTTTGTGATTCGAAAAATGTTGTTCTTTTTCTTCAGAAACTAGCAAAAAATACTCGATTGGTCATTGGTATTCGTTCATTATAATCAGCTATGTCATAGCTGCTGCTATGCGCCTATATACATACACTACTGACACACGATTCCATGTATGGACAACAACTTGAGTTACAGCACAATTACGCTGTTGAGGGTTCAGGAATTTCTATAAGTATGTAGCAGGTATTGTGATTGTGTGCGAAATAAGATAATAATATATTAATTATAAATAATACAGTGTTATATTTGATGAGTGAGAATGAGAAAAAAATTTTATTTCAAATGAGAAAATCAAGGATAACGTTTTTATGAAAAAACGGAACGGGTCATGTGAACGCGTGCATATATCTGAGTTATGGAGCTTAATATCTTCTTATATAAAAAAATTATGAGACGATTTCAGCTTACTGTTAATTTCAATAAGTTTTATTTGACACATTTCGACCGTAAGTTCTTACCGAAGATAAAAAGTTATGATGAGAATTATCTATCTATAGACTAGTTATTTTTGCAGACTTTATGTGGAATAAAATGAATGCAATCGTTATATGTAATTTGTGGTTGTGAATACTGAAGTTATTACGTCATGTGAAAAATCGATTTTTCCTCTTCTCTGCATCGTTTTCTCATTCACGCTATTTATTATTGGAAGGACGGTCCATATACGAGTATGTAGCAAAATTACCGACCATGAAATCTACAAGTTGAGGTTGAAATTACCATAAAACGTACTTACCTAAATAGTACAGATAAGCATAAATATATAGCTTTTTAAATAATAACGAGTAATAAATAATAAATAAACATCTAGTACATAAAATTAATTTGTTTATCTAAAATAAAAACATTTATTAATGCTAACAAAGATGAAATAATGAACTTTATTTTCATATCTACAGTTTTTTATTTACCCAAGTATATTATTTATAAATAAATAAGTTTATATTTATAAATAAGTTTCCTGGTAACACACAATTTAAACTGCTTTCGGGAATTTAAATCTGTACTGGAAATTTAAATCTGTTGCTTACAAAGCACAATAAATTTATGGATATTCATACTTTTCATGAACAACATTTGTTAAGAGAGTTAGCATACGATTAAATTTACAACATGTTTATACAATTGTAAAATAAAACAAGGCTATTTAAAAAATATTCATTTGTTATTTTATAAACTTCTCGTGGAAGTTCACAACCACTAGTATAACTATTGCTAAAATATATTTTATTATTATATTTTCGTGACATCTATTGATATCAATTCAAATGTGTAATTATTTAAACAGATACATGTTTAAATGTAAAGTCACGCTATATAATTCGTTTATGTTGAATTTTTTTGTCGGGTTTTGTTGTTTTATCTTTGCAAGAGCTAATCGGACCTACACACATAACATTATGATGTGAGGTTTTGTACCTACGTTTAAAAATTATTATGATCTTTATATAAAATATTCATGGATATTATTATAACTGTTTATATTATTATGGAAAAATAATATATGGCAAAGGTAGCTAAATAGAGTTACTATATTGCTTTTTTCATCAACACAAAGACTTCCCTTCCCCATGGTTAAATCCTTAGCGCTCCGCTGGGTTCAAAAATCTATTGAATTCGCTTGTAAATAGAGCTTTTTGCTCGGTGGAACTGTGTACTAAAGTTTGGCATTATTTTTCGAAGTTTATTTTCCACTAGCGGAGTACAATAATAATATGTATAGATACGCGTATTTATTTTTTACTTAACAAGCATATATATTTATATTAGTTTAAGTGCTTTGATTGGTAAACTACAAGTTAAAGATTATTATTTGTAAATACATTCTTAATATTTGTCAGTCAACAAAAAAATGACAAGACTGTGAAATTCGTGCTTTGAGTTTAATAACCCTATATACTTGTTTTATTATAAATATAATATTATGGCTATGATCGGTACTTGGCACGACTTGAAGATTCTTCTCAGAAGTTTTTAAGACATGTGATGTGCTAAATTCTTTGAATACAGACTTTATTGACATTGAAAAGGATTATACTTTATCTAATTTTTTAAATCATTTTTTTGTTTTGTAAATTGGAAAATGATTTTATATCAATACAATAAAAAAATACCATGTATATATTTCAAAACTATTCGTTTTTAAAATAAGTGCACTTAATATTTAACTAGCCAACATCAGATTGCTTTATTATCATTTTAAAAATACAAGTACCTATCTGTTTTGTGTATTCATTTCAAGGATACACATTTATTAGCATACCTAATACCTCTAAAGTAATATGCTAAAAATGCATTTTGTTTATTCCGGAAAAATACATGACATTGTTGCAAAAGCGATTTATTCAAATGGGAAAATAACACGGATTATACTACGAAATAATTACTACTGGTATACTTATTAATCCTTATTAAAAAAATTCAGTGGACTATGTAGGTATTTAAAAAAAAAACAACCAAGCTTAGATTGTGCCCAGTGGGGAACAGTGAAAATTTTAAGAACACGAAAGCAATTTTATGGCACGAAAAGGTTTATTGATTGTTGTTGAAATATATTGATTGAAATTGAAATCCACCGTGTTCACAATATTTTGGATGGCAGTACGCCAGTTTTTGTTCTGGAACTCTGGAAAATATGAATAAACACAAAAACCGGTTTTTTATTTAGCTACTGATTTAAGTAAGATTTTGACGTGATTTTTAAAGCAAAAGTATGCCTTGCCAGTGTAAAAAATAAACAACAACGTTTTAAAATTGTTCATGAGAAAAACGGACCTTATTGTGTAATGATTATTACAGCCGTCGAATTATCTCGGTGGACTGTGGCGTCTGTTAACACAACCCACAGTGGTATGGAACACTGAGTTAGTGTTAACTCAGGTGTAAAATGGATACCCCGAGAAGAAAATTTTTCATAATTATCATATTAAAGCTGTCATAATACTATACACGACAATGCCTTACTAACATGTGCCATGAATATTCATTCTAAACAGATTGATACAGGTAGACAGCGGAATTTGAGTAATAAGATAGAGATGGATTGGATATCCAGTAAGCATTATTATAACTGACTGTATCTACCCAATGCAGAATATACGCATTTTGGACTCATTATAGAACATGATTAAAATTTGGATTTTTCTCCTTATTTTCGCAACATCATTGAGGAAAACCGAGAAAGTTGGCAGAATATGAGTAATAATGTATTGTGATACCTGAACAAAGTTGGGATGCGAATATATGATGCGACTGTCCCTGGATGTAGAAGTCGAGGAAGGCCGAGAAAGACATGGCAGGATAAAATAAAACAAGTGCTTGAAAGTGGGCATGTAAGAAGTCGGAATAATCGACGTGCGTGCATGAGAAGATGTATGAATGTGGAGGAAGCAAGAGAAGTTTGCCAAGACCGAGTGGTGTGTGGCGTTCTATCCTCTCTGCCTAACCTTTCGGGGAAATGGCGTGATGGTTAGTTAGTTAGTTAGTTAGTTTGAACAAAGTTGGGATGCGATGAAAAACCTTTTTGTTGCAGTGAGAAACCGGCATTTAAAATGTATGTAAATTATAAAAGTGACTTATTTCTGTCAAAATTGAAGACTAGGATACGCCCAAAAGCAAAGTATCGATATATGAACTTTATCTGATATTCTAATACTTTGAAATAATTAAAAATATTGAGTGGGTTGCGGCGGCGCCAATTATTGACCAATTCATATTTTTAATAAATTTTGCGTGGGTGTTTGTATTATTATTTAATATCTTAAAGTACCAGAAAAAAGCATTCAATGTAAACAAACATGTCATGATTACCTACTAGGTGGATTGTCCAAGGCATTAATTAATTAAAAATACGTAATATTTTTTAACATCAAATTTACTTGGACCTTCATATTCGTATGTAGTATGTACGTAAGTGTTTTTTGATTATTCGGTCTACCGAATACCGCATTCTAATGCCAAAACTTTACTTTTACTAACTAACCGTCACGATATAAGGCATTAGACCAAATATGAAGAATATTGTCGAGTCGAATTATTAAGTATGTATTTCCGAATATTCGTTCAGTAAATGGACTTGCATACTTACAACAATCTACCTTGTGTATAGACGCAATATACGGCGAGCGGCGAGATTGTATGTCGTATTTTTGTAACATCCACAGCACAATGTTATGTGGATGTACCTATAGCATAATATAAATGGTTATCTCTTCTGCCATAATCAGTACAAATAGGAAACACTAAACATTATAACAAGTCAGATAAAGATATACTGGTCTGCATAATAATTAACGTATTCGTTTAAAATATTTTAATTAATAATGGTATGTAAATTTATGTTTAAGCCATAGGCTTTAGAAGGTTTCTGCTTCTAATAACATAAATATTTTAATTCGCAATATTTATATTCTTAATTTCTTATTTAATATGTATTGTTATTTCAAGACAGTATAAAAGGATCAATAACAATTGATGCAAGGCAAAAAAATTGGTAAAATTCAGTGTTTGCGTATTTTGATATTTGACTGAATTTTGATATTTTTACCTCTGAACTACTTACAATTAATAGGTAGCAGCAGGTTTAAGAACAGCAACATTTATTACTAAGTTCATTAATCGCACAAAACACATAATATTATGTTTGTCTCAATTCAAATACTTGTAGCTTACTACCTTAAATTGCACAAATAATAAGTATTGTGCCTATTTTAATTTAAATACCAACAAAAATGCTGATCTATAATACTTCTACGTATAGTATTAAGTTAAAATGCATCATTACAAATATTTGAAATTTGTTTATCAAGCAAATGTAAATTAACCTCAAATGTCAGAAAGAATAATAGTAGACATCTACCTCTACAAACACTTCAATTTCTACTTTTATTTAGCACCAATCAGAATATATTTTTGTGCGTGGGTACATTTTTTAAGAACTGGTCACGATATTACTTCCGAATAAGCATGTTTTTAGTTTGGAGGTCAATGGATAATAATTACATTATGTACATGTTGAGAAAACAGTATTATTCTCATGTTTCCGAATTTCCACGAAAGTGATGATCACGCGTAACACATTCTTAAAATATTTTAGAGGATTTATATTTCTTTGCGTTGAATTTTTCTGATACTACTGACATGTCAAGATAAGGGGTAGTTATAATAATAATAATATACATTTATTCCAAACCTTGAGGTAGGGGGGGAGTGCACGCCTCTAAGGTTCATACGAAAAATAAAAATGAATATATACAGAATAAGAATAAAGCTAAATTTAAAAAAAACTGCTTATCATAAAAAGAAAATTTGATTTTAAAGAGAAATAAAAAATTTAAGTTTTTATATATATATAAGCTATAAGGTTGGGTCTTGGCCCAACTTGCCCCTACCGCTACCCCTTTTTATAACATTGATATAGTTCTCGGTTGAGCTTTTTTAAAATACACCCTCTCCATCAACATTGATCTATTGGTGGCCAAGTCCCCCAGGACACTATACCAGCCGCTGGTGGTGGTGGGCTCATTCCCCCATACTTGGTGGCCAAGTCAGTAAGGGGCATGGCGTGTGGATTGTGGATATAATGCTATATTTCTTAAAACTTACATAAATACACTGTAAAATGCGTAATGAAACAATCGGTGTTTGCAAATAAAGCTCAACTGCTTAAAACTAAATTTATTGGGTATTACGAACAAGCACTGATTGCTTGATTGATAAGTTTCGTTAAAGAAGTTCCTCTATAGACTACGAAACGTAACAGCGTATATAAAGCCATACATGAGAATAATCACATTTTAACTACTACACCGGTAATCTAACCTGAACTTTCGAGTGTGAAGTCAGCGTCTTAGATATTAAACCGCGAGGTCCGCTTCCATAATTAAGTACGTAGGTACCTAATTTATGAGTGCTTTTACAGAGTAATGACCATGGCTGAGGGTGCTTTTGATTTCCACATATAATGCCTTTGTGAAATCCATCTGCTCCATATAGGCAGCGGACATGGGATAGTGACAATTTATGAGTTTATTTACCAATTATTTCAAAGGTACATAAAAAAAATTGCACGTATTTTTTAAATTTCATAATTTAGAAAAATGGTGTATAGTATATAGTTTTGCGGTATGTGTCACAGCGCAGTTCGGATTTTTTCCGTCGACAAAATTTAGTAGATAATCAATACCTAGGAAGGAAAATCTACAGAAAGTCCAACGTAATACATTTGAAAACACACGGTGTAACAAAACTCGTAGTACACCCGGAAAACTGGTGAATCTACATCATACTTAGAGTCGAATGTGTTTTATGACTTTATGAATCTGAGTTTTTTTTTAAAAAATTCTTCTCAAAAACTTTCATAAGTACCTACCTACCTACCGCAGATTAGGAAAAATTGCACAAAAATTCTTATTAAAATTCGGTTTTTGCCATTGTTTTCTGTATGGATAGTATTAATTTGACTAAATAAGTTATATTTGATAACAATTGGTAAAAATTTCTCGAAAAAAAATCTATTCCTAACTCAATTTTCTTGAAAATTATGGATCAAATCAAATGTAGATTCACTGGTTTCCCGCTTGTACATCGAGTTTTGTTACACGGTGTATACAGGTAGGTACTTAACGACATAATGACGCTTGAATCGCAAGCTGGAGGTTCCGGAGGAAAGTGATTTTTCCAGTGGTGCGTGTAATGTAATATTGTTCTTATTTATTGTGGGCCTCAAGGTATTTAAAGATGGTTACAATACAATAAAGTACGTACTATGTATTAGCGTAATGACTAAGACGCTGGACTTACGGAGGTTCCCGATTAGATTCCCGATTAAAACGCAAAAAAAAAAAAAAATCAAGCCTGGGTGTTTGTGATGTTGTTCCCCTCTGATATTGGGCCTCTTGGCCCGTTGAGGTGGTTAAATGAATAATAATAACAGAAATTACAAAATCAGTATTTATCAACATCACTATAATTAATGTATGACCTGCAAATTTAATAAACATTTTATTAAATACGTAGTACTTTAATGAAAAATTTACAGCTTATTGCATTTATTATAATTATTATATCAGATTTCCGTTTGTGTTATGATAGGTCAGCACAAGCTAGTTATAATGTTATACAAAACATTACAAACGAATGAATAATAAAAGTAATCTTGACCGAGTTGACTGCTTTTTATGTAAAACAATCATTATTATAATTATCGGCTGAACAATATTGCAAAAAACATACTGGAAATTTGTATGTACATATGCCAACAATTTTGATTTTGATTGAGATTAATTATTAAAAATTTATATGAGGAGAGACGACATCACGAAAGACGAGGTTCTTAGAAGAATTGAAGGAGGAAGGCACTTGATTAAAACCTTCAGTGAAAGGCGAGCCCAGTGGATCGGCCACATTATGCGACATAAGGGTCACCTGCTGTCCTGCATGACATTATATAAGGAATGGCTGCGGGGACATACTACAGAGGAGAGTATCTAAAACAAGAGTGCGAGGACATGAACTGCGCCTCATACATATTAATGTTAAGCTGGAAAGGGTTGCAGATATACATAGGAAGAATACGGTGGAAAACCTTGACGAAAACCAATATCCAGGATTGAGGCATCGAAGAAAAGGTAATTTATTTATTTATTTATTTATGGATGATTTATAAAGCGCTATTTTCGCGAGAAATCGCCTCAAGAGCGCTGTACAATAAAGAGGCTAGACCACAACACGTTTTGCTGCTACCAAGCGCATGAACGGTTGGGGTTCTATTCTAGTCTCCTACAGTTACAGACTTACATAATAAAATAAAATATTTTGAAGTTAATTAATTTACATAGATTAATATTGAAACTAGTAAATTATATAGGTAATATTACAAAGGTATAGAACAAAGGTGATAGTTACAAGTTTAAAGCAAAATTAAAAGTTGAAATTAGTTTTAAAAAGGCACTTGGACTTGAAGTTTAACTGTGAGACTAAGAACACTATCACTACAGGGATGGATCCATCCCTTGGAACACGGAGTTGTTTTGAAACCGGTCTGTCGGGAAAGTAATCAATAAATAACGAACTTGAAGAAGATGGCGATTTATAAAAATATATATACAAAAAACCACGAAGGTTGGAATAATGTATTATTACTTGTCCGGTCAAAATTCCCTTCGTAACATCCGACTTACGTCATCAAAAGCTGTTTATTAATATAAATTCCTGTAATGTAATAAACTCTTGATTGTATGCTATATTCGACGTACTCTATACGTATATATATATATTATAGAGTATATGAATCGAAATTAATATAACATAAGAAGTAATATAAGAATCTCTCTAGCTTCGTAATTTAGCTTTCTCATTTCCTGGCAGACGATTCTTTGGTAATGTATTTTACTTATCGTAAAACGTCTTTTATTTATTTTGGCTCATAACGACTTGAATTCTAATATTGAGATTTGATGAATAGCCAGAATTAAAACTAGGCATATGAATTATAACAGACACTTAACCCACTAAAAATAATAAATTGATCTTCGCCTTGTATTTTAGGATATTAATGTATTAATTGAAATCGAAGTAATTTTTTCATGGGAAAATTTCAATAGTAATTTATAGTTCGTAAGTAGGTACTACGAAGACCTGAAATTAGTGAAGAGGTTCTCCTGAGATATAATAAAATTGTTATGGATACAGATCAGTAGAACTGTAAAATTGTTATGGATACAGATCAGTAGAACTGTAAAATTGTTATGGATACAGATCAGTAGAACTGTAAAATTGTTATGGATACAGATCAGTAGAACTGTAAAATTGTAATGTATACAGATCAGTAGAACTGTAAAATTGTTATGGATACAGATCAGTAGAACTGTAAAATTGTTATGGATACAGATCAGTAGAACTGAAAAATTGTTATGGACACAGATCAGTAGAACTGTAAAATTGTTATGGACACAGATCAGTAGAACTGTAAATTTTTATGGATACAGATCAGTAGAACCGTACAATTGATATGGATATAGGTAGATAAAACATTTTAATGAAGTTGAAATCAACGAATAATATATACCAAAATATAAACCATTGCACCCACCGATGAAGAAGAATCGGCTTTTAAGTGAAGCAGATATTGTATTACTTATAAATTTTTAAAATTTGATTACCTACCTCGTTACTTATGGTAGATTTATTAATAGAAATTATTTTCGTGGAAAATTGAGTTTTATAGTTTTATATCAATAATTGCAAAAAAATATATGCAAAATTACCAATCAATCTATTGAGGTGATAAGACAATATAATTATTAATCTAAAACATTTGCATTAAAACAATAATTATTGTTGATGAATCATATTATATCTACTTTAAGGCTGCACCTGCGGCCAGTGTTATACATTTTGGTATTTTCAAAATAATGGTCACATGGCCACAATGGCCACAAAGGAACATATTTATATGTAAAAAAAATCGAAGTTTTGAGAACTTTAAAATAAATATTACATCATTAAAAACCATTTTCTTTTATAAAAACGAAATCCTTCATTTGAGCTAATTTTATTAAATTTTGGTGACAGCAAAATAAAAGCAATTAATAATTAAAGAACTCTTCAAATCCTTAGGAATTAACCAATTAGTCAATTTTTATTTGAAAAAAAACATTTCCTGGCCTATCTTTTGTATTCGACTCTAGTTAACGACCAAGTTTGGTTCCATATGTCCGATCAAGTATAGGCAAAACACATTTTTTTTTTTCTAACCTCGGAACGCCTCTTAACACTGTAATTTAAGTTCAGTACACATTTTATTTAGATCATACCTGTTTTTAAATTAGTCAGCAAAAAAACATGCAATATCCTTTTTTTTAAATTACACAATAATATAAATTAATATGAATTTCTTATGCCGATTACATTAGAAAGTTGATTTCGTGTTAATTTGGTTCAAGCCATAATAATACATTCTACGTTTTTAGTAATTGGATACGTATAACAATTTACAAATAAATGTTACATGTAATGCAGTTGATAAAAAAAACAACTTTTATCTTTCCGAGTCATAGACAATATACTCGTTTATGTATTTATAAATATTTCAATATAAAAACTGAACTATCCCTTATCCGCTCCCAATGATGCAAAGGGCACTGCGTTGGTACACCAAGTTCATCTTCATCGTTTGTTTGTGGTCCAATGTTGATCGTTTGTTTGATGAAGGCGAGATGTCAGTATTCGCAAAAAATACCATTCAATGTGTTATTACTTCATGCTACCAACCAAGAAATTCCTTGCTACCAACGGATTCGAAAGTAATAAAAATATTGCCTCCCTATGAAAAGAATAATTGGTTTCTAGTAATCGAAGCAGTAAAATGTAAATTAGACAGTAAAAAAGCATTAAATTGCATCCAATATTCAACATTTAAAAAATTAATATAATATTTATCCCTCCAGTAGTAACTTGTCAGTTGAGATGTCAATGAAACAATAATCTTTTCAAAGCAATTAATTAAAATTGGTACTTACGTACTGGAGCAAAACAAACAAAGCAACAATAACATACGTTGGATAATACAAATGGTGCATAATCACTTATCACAAACCTTATGTTTTGGTTAGGATCTATCCAAGGGGGGCGCCGCCCCCGCACTTCGGAGGCTCAAGACGACCCTTCCGTCGCGTCAAACCACAAGGAAACATCCCCACTGACGTAAACAAACATCGGTAGATAGAGAATTAACAGCACAAGACCGAGCTCGCCGGGAGCTACGCGGCACTCGCTACTCGTAATATGTTGTATCGGTTATGAGTATTTCATTGCGGCGCGCGCGCACTTGGCCACCGCAGGTTTGCGAATAAGCGGTACGGTTAGAGTTGTTTTGTGTTTTCTTCGCCTAACCGGGAAGTGCGAAGTGAGAGAGATGTCTGGGCGGAAATCTGGGGGCAGTTTGGGCGGCCCACCCTCGCCACCCCAGCGCTAACGGTGAGCAGTGTTGCCGTTTGAGAATTTTATGATACGTTTGTGAAACAAGTATTATAGTAATTGTTTTTTTAAATTAATTATTTCCTTTATTTAGTTTTTTTTTAAAAATATTCTCGGTTTTTGAACCAAGTGGAATGTTCACACAAATAAAAATGCTCTCCAGTAGTTTGATTCGGAATCGAAGAATTTATTTTCACAATTTTTATTAATGATTTTTTACATAAAAATTTTTATAGGAATTAAATTTTTCAAAAATGTTCAGTAACATGCTATCAAATGACATAAAACCATTTTTCATCCAATATTTTGATTTTAGAGAAGAAAAAATAAAAAGTCTTGTGTTTTGCATCAATAAATATCGTTTCAGATATTTATCATTTTCTAAACAACGTCCTATTGCGAACCTACATTTTTAGTTTAATGTAAAAGATGCTATATTTTTTGAGATTATTCTCTAATTTATGATAATTGTGTATCATTTATTCAAACATCACACCTTACATTATTTACCTTCATAATACAACATTCCAGTAAAAATAGCGAAATGTAAATATTCTAGTGCAGTATGGCATCCCCGCGCTGAATTCGCATTTCAGCGGCGCATGCGCACGGGACACCAGGACCCCTGAAACCCCTCCTTCACTGAGCGTTATCAGAATTCCCATCGCTTCTGCTATAAAAATGTGAAGGAATGTATATATCCACGAATTCACCCTTATAACTAGAAAACGTCCCTCATTTTTTCCTGCACATTTTTCCCTATTCGAGTATCTATCTACGTTAAGTAAGACACCAACCAAGGAGGATGTACTACATATTATAATAAAATAATGGAGGGAAAATAAATTGAGATAATTATCGCTTACATTTCTTCTTCTTCTTTCCCCACGTTCGCTCCTATGTGGGGCATGTGGACATCACTAGATCCTTCCAGGAGACGTTAGGCCCGCATCCATCAGCTCGGCGGACTCTGCAGGCGTAAAGAAGATGCAGCTCGGGTTCAGGCTCTCCCGAGGCATCCGGAGTACATGCCCAAGCCAGGTCCACCGCCGCATCTTCACGACTCCAGTTATTGGAGGTTGCCGCGTCCGTTCCTGTCTTTCTCAGACACTTGTTACATTACGTACGCTTACATTTATCAAAAGAAAATGAATCATTATGACAAAGGAATAATTAAAAAATATTTGAATATCGAATAAATTGACGGTGTTACCAACCATATAATAATGTATGCAGTGCCGTCAAACTAATTTTGAGTAAGATGTAACACTTAAATTTAAAAAATCACGGTTTTCGGATAAATCATTTATCTCTTTTCTGTCACATTTAATCGTATTGAATAGAAAGAGAGGCTTTAGCTCTTAGTTATCGAGTTGGTAAATTTGGTACAATTCTAGTATTTCGCGCTTGGGGAATAAACTTGTATTCTTGTATTATTTTGCATTCGTTTTTTATCTTAGAATATACAATACTTCCAATGGTATTTAGAAACGAAGCAAATCAATAAATTCACAAGTTTTATACATTAAAAAATCTACTTAAAAAAAATTATGCACATTCTTAAAATTTTAATATGAGTAATGAACCTGAAATAGATTTATTTATGATTTTATCATTGAGATCCATTAAGACAACTGTTTACGGTACCTTCCTATCGAGATTATTATCTCATTAATCAATGGCAATAATATGTTTTCTATGTAAAGATAAGCTTTTGTAATCAGCATGATCTAAATAATTCTCTTGTACCTGAAAAAGATATAGAATATATTTTTTAATCACATTTTTATGAAATACTTATCAGCATTATTTATTAAAAATTAATGGGTAAGTGATTAACAAATTGTAGAAGATTTCTTAAGAAATGTGTAGATAAAAGTTTTAAATTATCCCAGTTCTATATAAAAACAAGATGTGAGATCATCTTCTTCCTTCTTCTTCTTCATTGATAGCCATTTATTAGTCATCCACTGCTGGACATAGGACTCCCTCATGTTGATCCACTGTAGTTTGTCTTGAGCTTCGAGCTGCCACCTGGATTCCGCAGTACTCTTTGTATCGTCTACAGATCTTCTTGCAATGTCTGGTCCATGTTTTAGATAATAATATTATACAGTAAGTTTTAATGACAGTGATGGAATAATGTATTCCTTTTTAAATATCCCGTGTCATCATATCCACACCTATCGGTGCACAGGGAATTGCTTTGGTGTCTACACCAGGCGCAGTGTTTCAAAGGTAAGTTAATCAATCTTACGCATCAGTTCCAGCCATAATACAGTGTGATCTTCATTCATCGTAAGGTGCATAGTACACTGCATAGGAAGTAGATACTACAGTTCAGTGTATTTTGATAACTTTATTACATCGTCATGTAATAAAGTTATCAAAATACATTGAAGCGTCTTACCGTCGTAAGACGCTTCAATTCTAGCCCGAGGTACATACATGAAATATTTATGAGAAAAACTACATCTTAAATCAATATTTCACGTCAACCTCCATAGGAATTAAACCTCCGACCTTTGCATGGTAACCCAACGCACTAACCACTACACCGCAAAGCGAACTAATAATATTTGTATACCTACCTAACTACATAAAATTCCTGACCAATTTCATTACTGTTGTTTCAGTTTTGAACCTGTTTAACTGATGACAATATTACCGGAGGAACTCGACATGCAAGTCACGTAGTACCTATTATTCATAATTGACAGTAAAAAACAATGTTTTACACACCTTTATTACCCTTTTAGTATCTGCAGGTAGGGAAATTCATTGAGTCTTAAAATGTGAGAATTTATTTAATGGATGAATTTATTTTCAAAAGGATCGATTGCATGAACATATTTGACACGATTATCGATTTAATAACGTCACCATATCAACGCCAACACAGTATTAGTACAAGTTTAACAGCACTTACGCATTATTATCGATACTACAAAACGATATGCATTTAAAAAAAAATTGTAGCCCTGTTAAAAAAGGGATTAAGTTAAGAAGTAATTAATTAACAAAAAATATTATAAATAAATACACGCGGTAAAATAAATTTTTCGTCATTTGAATAAGAATAATATAAATATAATTTCAATTTGACATCTCAACAAAGACGAGAAATTTGGAAGGGAATATGGATATCTAGGCGTTTACAGGGCTTATGACCTGTCATTAGCTGGGTTAAGCGGCCACTTGATGTATTACAACATTCTCCATTTCACCTAGTATTTATATCCATATCTGCCAATATACAGTAAAATGGCGCGACGCTTCACATGTGAACACTCTCTGTCATCCATTGAGAAAACTGCTAAGCATTTTAGCAGAAACCTTTATGGTTGCAAGTAAAATTCTTACCGAATTATATCACCTACTAGGAAACGCCTGACGTATTTGAACACACATAAAATGTTGTTTATAAATATAATTTGTTCGAAGTAGAATTTTTCTGAAATTCTTACAGCTGAAAAATAAATATGCATTTTCGTGAAAAATGCGTGCGGATTTGAGAGGATTATTAATAATTTGATACAATTACAAGTATCGTTTTTCTCCATCATTTTAGTTTTAATGCGACAAAAAAATTGTAAATAAATAACAGTGAAAAGGTGCGAGAAAATCTTTGCTCTATTGCAGAAAAATATAATCAGTCAAAAGGCGGTCTTACTTAATTTACTTATCGATTAAGCTCTTTTTATCAACCTAAAGAAAGAAATCGATGCCATGGTTTAAAAAATACTTTTGTTCACAGATACGAAATTAGAAAGTAAGTTTACAACAATACTTGTATAGGTATTGTGTTGAATTTCAAACTACGTCATTTATAAAAGTAAATGAATGTAGGTAGGCTCTAATGTAGATTGGTTTTGACCCACAGAGAGGTAATCCGTCGAATTTGCCGAATGCGAAAAAAGTTGACTTGTTAAGTTTCATGAATAACGATTCAATTGATTTTAGTTCTTTTTTTACGTAACGTATGCTATGTGCTTCTCTTCGATCTCATAATCGATATGGAAAGTGGAGTACACGAGAGGTGATTATGCAAACACGTGTGTATTCCATTTCAAGACAATGGAAATATAGATGTGATGTAGGTACCGTAAAAATTTGTACGCGTAACCTATTTGAAATCATGTTATTTATTAACAGATAAATAATCCTGTTATTTATTAACAGAAGAATATCAGAAATACATTTATGTCAAGATTACACGACGAATATGTAAACGCATCGATTTATTAATACACTTAGATATAAACTGAACCCAAAAAATGAATGACACTTCAACTCCGCCAAAACCTCCAACTCCGTCATACGCGTGTTTAGTATTTTTTAACCGCCGCGCGCCGGCCGAGTCGGACGTTCAGAAAACATTCCGAAATGCCTTCTTGTGTAGTGAAACCGTGTAAAAACCGCACGGGTAAAATTAACAAAAACGATAGTGTAATTTTCCACATGTAAATGTTTTTTATATTTGTTTACATAGCCTTAAATAATTGATATTCAAAGAAGTTTTCCTTCTAAATAATTGCGAACAGCGCGTCCACTAGAAAAAAAGGTCATTTTAGATGGATTGTAAAATTCATGAACGCTCCTCATAAATCAATGTGTAAAAGCATCAAATAGTTTTTGGTAGTTTACGATGCCTGAAATACCATTGAGACTGTCGACCAATCGCTCAGCTTGGAGGCAGTAAATGAAATCCATATGCTCTACATAGGGAGCGAATAATATGTAATGTTGATGATCATGATTATTTATTTATTTCGTAATAACACGAAGTCATTCATTATTTCTCTGAAACTTTCTTCTAAACTCCGAAAGATTAGATAAACTCGGAAAAATATACATGTTTTCATACATTCACTCCGCGAACCTGTTTTATTTAGGCTCAAAATGTTCCCGAGAATATCCCAATGTCTATCAGGTAGAATAGCGAACAAGTCACGCAGACGATTTAAATGATGTAGAACATTTTTAGCGGAAAGTATAATTAGAACTTTGAACACAATTTATTTGCTACTCGAGTCATGTCACATTAGGTATGCGTTGTGCATGTCTTGTCAAGTGTTTCAAAACCGATTTCTATACTTTAAAAGGTTTACCGGAAATATTATGAATTCATATTATATAAACTGACGATCGTTGATTAATTAAAATGATCGACGTATATTTAGATGAGCTTTCGTTTATTGTTTAATAAATTAGAAATGACATTTAACTTTTTTTTTCGCTTTCCGACAACATATCATAATGCAGTTACAATATTTGAGAATACTATGTGTTGATAATAAGAATATCGGCATCGGCTTAAGATTAAGATCCGAATGGCTAAAAACTGAAGTACAAGTGCATTGTTGTATTTTTTTTTAATATTGCTGGTATTTTTTTGTCCGTATCTAATATGTTTGATGCATAAGTTGTGAATAAAATATCTCGGTAAGTTAACCGCCAGATAGGTAGCTCTTAGTTCGTATGTTAAAAGCATTTCTCAGTTAGAACATAATACTTTCAGCTTAGGTAAGTAGGTGTTCTTATTGGTCCGCTGACCAAATTTCCCAATGAAGAATTGGTGCATATCAAAAAATCGAAAGTGAGTTGAAAGATATATCTGTTGAAAGAAACCAGCAGAAAGAAAATTGAAATTGAGCTGATTGTTTTCATTTAGATTTTACGACACTTGATAAAGTTTGTTAGATAAGGAAAACTAGAGCTTTAAGACAGAAAATAAAATACATATACAGGTGTCCCTTGGATAATCCTGAAACTGGTGATAGATTTCCTTTATTCATTCATTATACCATATCCGCTCCCTATGCGGAGCATATGGAATCCACAAACTGCCTCGGGCCAAGCGATCGGCCGCCAGCTCCCGTGCATCCTCCCAAGTCAAGTCCACGTCCCGCAGCTCTGACGCAAACTGCCGACGAATTGTCAACAGTGGACGACCAGGACGCCGAGAACCTGATGCCTTGTAAAATAGGCAAGCATGGTTAAGGCTCTCGGGAGGCATACGTAGTATATGGCTTAGCCAGCCGAAACGCCTTCGCCGGATGACAGTAGATACCAAGGGTTTCTGTGTCCGTTGCCTCACCTCAGTGCTCCTTACAAAGTCAAACCACCGCACACCCAAAATTCTTCTAAGACAACCTATTCTCAAAACTCAGAAGTCTGCTGTCTTGGGCCCTGGTTCTGTGCCACGATTCGCAGCCATTCGCGGTGATAGATTTAGTTATGAGCTATCATAATAACAAAACATGACCTCTATAAAAGTCGCGGTTCGAGATACATGGGATAGAGGACATCCGACTACCTCTTGATCTATAAACCAATGGGTCTAAGGAGTATTGGGAGACCTTAATTAAGGTGGTTGGATTGAGTGAAGAACACAACATCCTTGGGCATTAGGAACTGGAAAGAAGTAGCCGGAGACAGACGCGAGTGGAGACTTTCTTGGAGGCGTGTAGCGCTGGAGATTGGATTGGTTTTTGAGATATGAGCGATTTGTTAAAACAGTTTTTTGAGAGCCAACGCTAAAAATACTAACTTGCTTTATTTTTTAAATAAATATATAAAAAAAGCTTTTAATTAATCGTCATAGTAGAATTGGATGAACCAAGTCAGCATTCATCATAATTATGTCGCTTGCACTTGTAGTTCAGAAATTAAATACCTTATGTAGAATCTTTTCATTTTGTATCGTGGAAAACTGATAGATGTCGATATTTGAGACGTTCATAAATTCCGCCTTTGTAAATAAATTGCAGGTTTCTAGAAAGTTCAACAATCCTCGTTTGATTTGTGAACCAAAGTCTTTAATAGTTACTTGGAATATTAACATTAATATTTAAGGAGTTTTCCACAACTGACAGGTGTTCATCATTCACCCGTCAGTTCAGTTGTAGAAAACTAATTAGAATGGCCAATATTGTAAATAATTAAGTATCATTAAATTAATTACATCTTACCTTTGACGTTTCTTGTATTTGAATTGGTTTAATTGTTTTTTATTGTACATCATTTTCCCTACTAAGGGAGCGAATGCTTACTTATTAATTATTCACCACTGTGAAAAATTAAAGATGCATCATAGAAAATAATAGATTTGTTTTCTTGCTGCTTGTAAAATCTAATAGAGTAGTATATTTATTATAATTTTAATTTAAAGATCTCGTGAATACATTAATTTCTTAATAATGTCGTAATATAATTAAAAAAAAATATTTATAATAACAACGGTAAATTATGTCTCATACATGCACTGTTAAATTACTTTCTAAATAAACAAATAAACACATTCGTCTATTTATTTGGATTCAATTGTTTTTTTTATTTTTCAGAAAGATAAACGTTTCCTTTCTGGTACTGAAGCGTAAGGTTGATCATCCTACCTTTCTGTTATAAAAACGATCAAGATACGCTGCACTTGGTGTACCAATGCAGTGCCCTATGCACCATTAGGTGCGGATAAGGGAAAGTAGAAAGTAGTAGTAGTTTTCAATTAGTGTGGTTTTTATCATCGTTGCAGTTTCTAACATTTCATGTCACATATTTCTGAGTAAAAAATAATACCAGTGAAAACTTGGGAAACATAGTATGCTTTGGATACAGAAAGAAACATTGAGCAATAATTTTTCGTCGTAGGAAAGAAACCATAATATCCTAAGTAATGAAATGAATAAGTATTAAAAGAACTTTTGGTTGTCTGTAAAGTCGGTTTACGGACGATAATCGTGATAACGTCATAAGAAAACATTGATGAAAAATAGCATACTTTTATGAATTTAATTGAATTGTTATTACTGAATTATCATTATTTTGTATAATACGAAGCAGGAGTTAATTGAAAATTACAATTTTTTCCATAAATTAAATTTTTTTTGCACTCGTTAATTTTACTTTCACTTTGTAGCTTGTGTGCTGCTGCAGTCTCCCTTCTACTCGGACGCATCGGCCGATGGAGTGGAAGAGAGATAGATGCGTCACAAACCGAACGCTTAGGCCGATCGTGCCTCTCTATCGCTTGTTCCGCGCTCTCG
The DNA here is from genome assembly GCA_022494985.1 of Micrasema minimum. Taxonomy (NCBI): domain Eukaryota; kingdom Metazoa; phylum Arthropoda; class Insecta; order Trichoptera; family Brachycentridae; genus Micrasema; species Micrasema minimum. The sequence continues at coordinate 56,690 of JAGVSP010000585.1, forward strand.
CTTGCACACTCGGCTCAGGCGGAACGTGACAATGAGTCATGCTTTTTCGTGTGTGCAGCCGGCGTTCATCGATTTATTAGACGTTATCACGTCAAAAAAAATTGGAATAAAAAAATTGAGAGACCCTATGGTAAACGTGTAGGTAAATATGTACTTAGTTTTATTATAATCAAATTAGTGAGTCTGAAGAGGATCAACTTATTAAAAAATCCAATAATAGTTCTCAATGAGGAAATGGCACCTAAAAAAGAATAAATTTTCTCTAAATTCGAATCGGTTAATATTTTTAGTTAAATTAAGAGAAACGGATATGACCGCTAGCCGCCAACGCTGCAGATACTGGAGTTATATCCAATTTCAATTATTCAGCTCTCTGGTCCAGTATATATTTGTATTGGGCTAGAGACCTCAAGAGTTGAAAATTTCTATACTACCTAGGTAGTTAGGAACTCGTATCGTAGCAGCAACAGAACTAACAACGTTATCTCAATTGAAATTGATAACACGAATTTAGCGCGGATCTTTTTTGGAAATTAAACATAGTAAGTATGGACAAATACCTTTTTATAGATGCAATCAAACAATAAAAAATGTTCACTGCCAACAATAGTATTATTAGTCAATAGTTTTGTCCACCTCGTAGTATAGTGGTAGCGCATTTGGCTATCGTGCATGAAGTCGCGGGTTCGGTTCCCATAGGGGGTCAACACGAAATATTTATTTACATGTGATTTTCATATTAATATTTCATAAGTGATTCTTTGGTACTGAAGCGTAAGACAGATCATCCTACCTTCATTTAAAATTAATAATATACACAGCACTTGGTGTAACAATGCATTTTTGGTCAATTATTTCGACACTGCGACCACCAACATGTATATATATCGCAGTAGTGAAGCGTTTATTACAGTAAGAGATAAAATATTTTTTTATAATTTACCGACTACTGTCATACACGCGTCACTACTGCGTAATATCTACATGTAGATACGTTGTTGATGGAAGTGCTCGTCGAAATAATTTCGTTGTATCATAATTTTGACAGTTTTTTTAGAGTAACCATGAATTTTTTATCGTGAATATGGGTCATAAAACGATTTATATTTAAGAAATCCTTTGATAAAATACTATTTTTTGTAGCTTAATATGAAATAATCTTTTATTCTAATCATTTCTCTGTAGTCCTTAAAACGCGTCGCGGCGGTGCTGCGCCAGCCAGCACCAGCCAGCGCCAGCCAGCGCCAGCGCCAGTGGCGTCGGGCGTTTGGCGTCGAGGCGTCTAAATCATTTTATTTTGTTTCTTAAAAGAAAATTAAAATTAAAATTAAAATTCACCTTTCAGATTGTTCTTATTCTGGTATATTTCTTTGCAAACCATGTTAACATTTAAAGCAAGGAATGAAGAGTCCTCCCTGTGAGGTAACACTTCTTGTAAAACGGTTGTCAAATAATAATTGAAGGAAGTGAAATATGCGTTTGATAAAGTAGTTATGGTAAGTAAATATGACAATGTCTCTAGAGGTTCAAGGTTTGATTCCTTGTGAGATAAATGTTTTATTAGTTTCTTTCAAGTTCGCAGCGTGTTCTATGATGACGTTGAGTCTCCTAAATCCTGTTGAAATCGTAGCTTAAATAAAATAAAAACATAATGGATAATATATATTGGATGTGCCCATAATTAAATATAATAATATGAAACCATCAAGGGCGCTCAAGTGCGAAACTTATTCCCATTTTTTCATATTGGCAAGAGAGATCACGGACAAGTAATTTGTAGTAACAAAACATTTTAAAGACGATGTATCATATTTATTAAAGATCAGCCACACTCAAAAATCACGGTATCAGTACGATGTGGTAGTAGACTATACTTCTTTATTTATTTTAACCACTGGAGGGTCCGACGCATAGTTCAACGCCTTGCAGTGGACGTCCATGACGCCAGAACAGATGTGATGCAGGCGTTAAAAAGGCGGTATTTGGTTTTAACAGAGTAAACATCCGATCTCCAGACAATTTAATTGCGGCATCGATTAGTCGATGTCGATTGTCAAGTACACTCCCAGGTATTTGAAAATCTCGACCCTTTCGATGACCCGAAAAAGCCAGGGGGATCTGGGCATCTTGACAGAGATCTTACACATGACATGAGTCTTACCAGTGTTGATTTTTAAACCATGCACGTGGAGGGCCAATTTAGCCTATCAACAATAACAAGACCACCGACTGAGTCGCCAATAAGGACGGCGTCATCGGCGTTCTCAAGGTCGGGTCGCAGAGATTTTGGGAGGGGAGATGGATATTCCTCGGTCTAGTGGAATTGACATCCACAGGATAAAATCCATGAGGATTATAGGTAGGTAAACAGAAATGGGGCAAGGACGCAACCCTGTCACTGACACTGAATTTTATTTGACATGCATACCTAGTATAACTTATACGTCTCGTGGTGACTTCACCAGACTACTACTAGATTAAAGAGAGGTCGAGGAAGAGTATTTATGTGAAATGTGAAAACTTTCTATAAAACAACGACATTCGTATTCATTCTATCTGGATTATTATTGTTTAGATATTCAGTGAACTATGGTGGATGGAGGTGTTATCAATTTCACAAGTACCTACTATCAAAAGAGTTATCAGATCCTTTGCCAATTTAACCTAAAAATAAAAGAATAATTATTTCAAATATTTTATTACATCACAATAAATACTTACAAATTTAATAAATATTTACAATAAACTTATAAATACCTTATACAAAAAACTAAAGTTAACTTATTTTAAATAAATACTAACAAATTAGACGATTGATATTATTTTCATCAACAAAATATTAAAAACATACTGATTTTATGGATTTGGTTAGAAAAGTTACTCTTTTTCCAAAAATCAAATAGCCTAGTAATAAAAAAAATTATAGTGATTAACCAAACAAAAAGACTTTAGGGTTTACGAGTGGAGTGTGGTTTTTTAAAATCATATCTAAATGAAATATTTTATGTACAGATGTTAAAATTAATTACAGGTTCTTCTTGCGAAAAACATCTAAAACAAATAATGTTAATGATTTTGACTTACGATACGATATATATCCACAAATTTGAAGAATGAATCACAACCAATTCCTAATGTGTTTGGACGTTATATTCAGTACCTACTTAATAGAACAAATAAACATGATTAGTTACTTAATTTCACGGTTGATCACGATTAAACAACAAGGTCAGCTATCAACACGATGAGTTGATGATATTGTGGAAAAAGTTTATTAAGAGTAATTTGTAATTAAATATAAAAATGTTTTTATTCAATTACATAATAGGACCTAATGATCATGAACGTTAATAAAGGTGAACGAAGGTCACGGATGTTCGATATAATTCTATAATATTGATTGAATAATTTTATTAACGTATACATTTTATTATGTTTAGGCATGTAGGGCAATGAGTTATTTTCAATATAATTTGGAATGATTATATTATCATTAAGGTAGAAAATGTCATAAAAATCTCAGTAATAAGACTAGAAAAAAGATAATACAGGGCGAAAGATATTTTTAAACATAAATATAATATTTTTCATTTATTGCCACAAGGGATAAAATCGATCTAAGGAACAAATTACAATAAAATAAATAAAATCAAAATATCAGTCTATAGTCTTAGATAATAAAAAATGCATCAAGTTTCAATCGACGGCCTTTGTTCGAGTTTAGTTAAACGGGAGCTGCTGGACAACCTGTCAAACAAAAATATGTTCATAATAGATGCACAAAAATATTAGTTTAGGTCAAAAATAATACTTAGTTCCTAGATGTCTAAATTCAATAGCTTTTTTACGTTTTTAGATCTTATAATAGTAACATTTTTCTCGTTTTTCCCCTTTCCATATATTTTTTTACGTACTTAATTATCAACATTTCATAAATCATGAATCTATAACTTGTAAGTAATTGAAAACGTGATAATTTTTTTTTTCAACACATTTATTATTGTTTTGTAAGTAGGTAGGTATGTACATGTAGGTACAGAGAAGGATGGTGTAATAATAATGAACTAGTAATCTATAAAACATACAGCCAAAGAATCAGTCCCCCCCCCCGCGCACTCCCCCCGTCGCACTTACCCTATGCGCCACGCATGAACTCACATGACCAGCTGTGAGTAGGATGTGCGTAATTTGTAAAAATTATTAGAAATAAAATTAATAAATCGTAAAAATAAAAAGTACATGTTTTTTTTATTGAAATGGGTTCTATTAACGATACTGAATTCAGGTTTTTTTTTGTTAACTGACTAAAAATTAACCCTGTATAATACGTTGACTGTCATAAAGAACAAGGTCGATTCTACTAAAAACCGATTAATTTGAATTAAAAATAAGCCTAAAAAAATATATACCTACGTATTATAAAATTTTTAGTAAATATCCGTTATTGTTCTTTGGGATCATTGTTGAATGTGTTATGTTAAGATACTTACGACAAACAGAGCATTTAGATTCGTCACTGTTATCTCCGCACCCATCTCTCCCAGAGCACGCTACCGCTGTCGACCGGCAGAGGCCGTTGTCACACCGCAGCGGGCACTGCGTACCCTCGTCGGAACTAAAACCAAGCCAATTCACATTATAATTCATATCTAAAAAAGAAAAAAGCCTAGACAGGGAACACCAATATATCTATATCTACGTGTAGATTTAGGTCGGTACGAGGTCGATTCAAGCGTTTATCGACCTTCTATCGACGATTTTATACAGGGTGTAACAAAACTCGTAGAACAACCCGAAAACTCGTGAATCTACATCGTATTTGGAGACGATTGTGTAATGTGACTTTTTAATCAGAGCTTGAAAAAAAATATTTTTTTCTTCTCACAAAAGTTTTCATAAGTATGGCAGATTAAGAAGTAAAATTGCTCAAATTCTTATTAAAACGCGTTTTTTTAAATATCTTTTTCTTTATGGATAGTATTAATTTGACTAAATACATGTTATTTGATAACAATTAGTAAACATTATTTTTACGTGAGACCTTAGAATGGCTCTGAAGCTAAAGACTGATCATCTTGTCTTTATGCAATAAATATTAATTGTAAATATTTATATATACATAATTTAAAAAATCAATACTACTACTACCACTTTCCCTAATCTGCACCAAAAAAATATATATGTATAAAGTTATATTATAAAACATATATCATTTTCGAAGAATATAGAATGTGGAGTATAGCCCCATACAAACATTTGTAGAAGTACAGAATGGTCCCTATAGCAACCGTTGTGACAATATTTAAAACAACCAATCAGAGCTCTTGAAATAGAGCTCTGATTAGTTGGGGATCTACCAGCTTCTAGTAAAAGTGGACACCATACCATAATACTAGGTACTTGGGCCGTAAAAATATTTTTAAACTTTAATCATACTTGTAGCCATCTAGCGGAAAATTTATAAACTAATGACAAGAAGAAGGTTTTGCTTTTTACCGACAATGTAGAAATCTATAGAAAATTGGTTTCTCACCTTGCTGGCTGAAATATTAATATTTCATGTGTGATAGAGGGTACCTACCTTGGACTGGTACTGAAGCGTAAGACTGATCATCCTACCTTCATGTAATAAAATAATCAAGATTTCCTCCTCATAATCCTGTACCGATGCAGTGCCCTATGCGCCATTGGGAGCGGATAAGGGAAAATAGAAGTAGAAATAGGTACCTTGCAGGCTTTGTGCAGAGGTTCGGAGGCTCATCAGATCCATCTTCACAGGTTATTATAGAATTGCAGAACTCATGTTCTGGAATACATTTTCCATTAGCACACTGGAACGTAAACTTTGGGCATCTGAAAAGAAAATTAGAAAATTGTCTTTTCATTACACACGTCCATCTTTTTTCAGTCTCTCCTCTGTTGATAATCAACTTTTTTTCGGAAAACGGTACAAATTGAATCTATCATATTCATGAATTTTCACACATGGGATAATTCAACTTAATATTATCGTCACTTATAATATTTTCGTCTCGGAAAATACATATTTGAGTACCTAGTTATTGTAGTTCTGAATAATGAAACTCTTCAACTTTGGGCATTTCAAAAAAAATTGCATTTCCTCTACTGCAGACAATATGTCGGAAGTTTACGTTAGAAATAAGTGACGTGACCTAACTTGGGAAGACACACTAGACACGGGAGTTGGCAGTATCGCTTAATTTATTATTTATTATCGAAATACATAATAGTTTTTTACTCCATATGTAGAGTATAATATTATGTGTGGAAGTAGGTAGGTATGGATTATATACAATAATAATAAACGAGAAAAAGAAAACGTTTATCTTATTTTACGGTTTTGTGTTAGCTCTACGTGCATGTGAACATGATTAGAAACCTCCAGGGAACTCTTTGGGCTGGATTTCTATACATTCAACTCTCTGGCCTCTTTCCATGTGAATTTCAGAAAAGATCTAATGTAGTAAAAAATAGCATTCAGCTGGAATAAACTACTTATTAGGTTAAATAATAATAATGCTGTAAAATGACAAAGATTATCATTTCGTTTTTTTTAATACTGTAATATTCAAAGTACGAGTATGTATTCTTCATAAAAATCATTTAAAAAAATATTCGAATTACAAACGAAAAAATTTTTGTAATAATTTGCACTTCTGATTTTTTTCATGGAAAGTAAAAATAGGACAGAAAATTCAATAATACAATTAATATTTCTGTAGCATTGCTTTAAAACTCTCGCGGATTCTTCTTCCTACTCACTTCCTTTTCCTCGTAACTCTGCAATTCCTCTCATCCTCTCCTCCCGGGCAGTCGGGCTTGCCGTCGCAGCGCACGGCGCGCGGCTGGCAGTAGAGCGGCGCGGGCGCGGGCGGGCCGGGCGGGCCGGGCGGGCCGGCGGGCCGGGGGCCGGGCGCGGGCGGCCGCGCGGCCAGCAGCATGGCCACCAGCGCGCCGGCCGCCGACATGCGCCGCGGGCAGCGGAACGAGCCGCGCGGGCCGCGCGCGCCGCCGCACTCCTCGTCCGACCCGTCGGCGCAGTCGGCGCGCCCGTCGCACAGGAAGAACCAGCTTATGCACGCGCCGTGGAACGGCACTGGGAATTTACAAAATCTCGAGGTTAATGGACGGTTTGTTGTGGAAATGGTTAAATATTTGGGGATACTTCACTTTACGAGGTAGAGCTGTCAAAATTCCACAAAAGTTTTTACTCTCTGGATTATAGAGGTACAGCATAGAAATGGGCAAAGCTGTGATTGGTTGGATTTAAAAATCTTAACCTACTGCATAAATTTGGTTTTAAACTATTTTATTTAACCTAACCTATCATTAACCTACTGTATACATTTCATAACCTATTATAAAGGATATTGCTTTTAAATAGCTATTTGATTTAAATTATTTTATTAAATCCAACCTATCTTAATCTATGGATTCACCAATAGACTAGTCCTCATAAAAGTTACCTCGTAAAGTGAAGTATCCCCAAATATTTTATTACTTTTAATAATAATAAAAATAAAGCTGTTACTACTACTACTAATTTCCCTTGTCCGCACCTAATGGTGCATAGGGCACTGCATTGAAATACCAAAGCAAAATCTACATCCAGCAAAATTTAGGATGAGAAGAGATAGAAAAGCGTTTGTATTGTCTGCATCAAAAGGATTTCATTTTATCATCCAATGTTTTCAAGGTAAATAAATGGGGCAGAGGGTAGGTTGAATATCGACCATGATAGAGCATATTGGTACTTGACTTCTTTTCAGGTAAAAAGGTAGGTAAATAAGAACTTGTATTTTAACAAACAGATACTTTTGTAGCCAACGGATTGAGGATCGATGGAGTTATTGGCATCTATCTATCATACATGTATGTATAATATGTCTGTATGTGTATAATGTAAGTTTGTACTTGGAATGTTCCAGGCAGGCACCCCAGGTGGTCAGCCGAGCAGGCGGTGGTGGAGTTGCCTCGGTGCATGCAGTCACAGCGGCCCTGCACACAGCGGGAGTAAGGGTCTACCCGGGAGCACTGCTGGCTAGCGAAACAGCTCAAGCCGAGGGAAACACCCCCTCCTTCCAAGCGCACTCGCTGGCCTCCTGAAAACGACATTTGCTATTCAGATTCAAACAAAAAACTTTTACACTAGTGATGGGTATAACGTTTATTGAAAAGAACACAAGAGGTTGGAAGTTACTTCCAGTTTCCTTTTTTTAGTAACGACCGCGACGGTAGAGTTGGAATAACTTAGTCGAACTTGGAATCTCATGCATAAATTAATTGAATAGTTCGGAAGGTGATTTATCATACATAGTTATTTTATTAACCATTGAACTTATTAATAACGCCTTTCGTTCGTTTTTTTTAAGTAAGGATTTTTCCAACTACTCACTGCGATGTAAGAAAATTGTTGCATCATGAATTTATCAGCATAAATATTTAAAAAATACCCATAATACCCATAGAATAATATGAATTCATAAAAATATATTACCCACCTTGTTTTTTTCGAAGAGGTTTCTTTTTTCGGTATCGAGTAGACGATTTGACACCAGGCACAGGTTTGCGAGGTCCGATGAGGGGGTTTCTAGTTGTAGTTCTCAGGGTGGGTTCAGGAGTAGACTGAGCTGGAGGGTTCACGACATACGCCAGATGTTCGTTGGAGTCTTGCACGTCAAAATTGATATCGTCAGAGATCAATTTCAGCATGTCGTCGTGTTTACCAGGATGCGTGAGTATTATCTTAGGCTGAATCTCTGTGGAAGGGGTCGAAGGTAAGAGAAGGAATGATTTGTGAACGTTTTGTTGGTCGACTTCGTTTGGCGGTTTGTCGAAAGTTGGTTTTGCGGTTTCGACCATGGGGTACTGATTGACAGATGTTGCGATCGCGGCGTTTGGAGTCGGGTCTCTTTTCTCCGGAGGGTTTGTTGTTCTTTCTCCATCTTTGGGCGCCGGGGTCCCTGGTCTGTCTGCCTCAGTGTCTGTGATGTTCTGGATTGGTACTGCGGGTAATTGCGCCGCCGGATGTTGGCTGGGCGAGGTTCCCACGCACTTGTCGCCAATTTGGCGCAGCGACGCACTGCACACACAGCGGCCGAACAGGTTCGGGATGAGGAACTCGCAGCGGCTCTCCGGGTCCCACAGCCGGCAGTGCGGGTTGCTGTAACACACGTCTCCTGGCTTGGCGGCTGAAAAGAAACGATACCGTTTTTATCATTATTTCTAAGAATTAAAGATAATTTTTATATTATTATCATCCTAAAACATAAAATAATTTAGTAGTGTTAAGAAAGTCAGGAAAAATATTAATTAAAAGTATACTTAAAATATAAACACACACAGTAAGAAGTTTTTCAAATCTTGTCGCACTATTGCCCAGTAGGTACATATTTATACTAACCGAGACAACAGTTGAAATACCTACACAATACCAATACTATTTTTTTTTTCAATAATTTCCTTGCTGTACCTAAATAATAACACTTCAGAGTTGATTTTTTTAAATACTGTTTTAATTCACTTCGCGAAAAGCCATCGAGCCATAGATGTGAGATAAAAAAGATAAAATGATATATGAATACAAAAACCTGAATGTTATTTCAGTATGAAATGCCATAATACCTATAGAAAATAATGATTATTTCTCAGGATTTACTTGTATATATACGCATCTATACTCTTTAAACTACAAGACATTCTTAATAATTACAATGTAATCTGAATATCACAATTGGTTGCATCTCGATGAAGGCGCGCTTTCACTAAATTAATTATTATGCTCGTTAGACAGTAATTACTTAGTGCCGTGCGTATATTGCGTAACACTGACTAATGACTAACACTGGCTATTTCCGTCAATCATAGACGCGCATCTCTAATCGATAATAATTATTAATCTTCGCATGAAAGCGAATTATAACAAAGTTTATAACATAATTTAAGTGATTTGAGTAAAGTCCACTTCTATCTGTGGAGTCCATTTTTAGCTTGCTATAATAATATGCATTTTAAAGTTGATTGCTATGTGAACTGTTTTGCACATCGTAGGTATTTTCTTGAAATCTAAATTTTATTTTTAATGATGCAATGATTGATTGATTACGAAATATTTGAGGAAAAAACTAATTTTATAAATAAACATTATTTGGGAAGGTAATTCACATGAAACATTAGTATTTATCCATATTAATTACCAAGATATGTACTTGTAATACTTTTCTGATTCTTTAATGTGTGAATTAAATGAAAAAAGTTTCATTCAAATCTTATCCTAAATGCGATATCTACCTTACTAACTGCAACCTGCAATGTTGTTTATTACATAAATTAATAATGTATTCATTTAAGTACGAAGTGCCAATTAAATAAACGGTCCGTTATACTAAATAGTAGGCAAAGGTGAGCATCCCGTTGTTTACCTACTTTTATTGAATTCTTATTCAAATGACATTTATGATATTGGATAAAAAAATAGAAAATGCCAAAAGAGTTAGAGCATAATTCAACAATTACTAAACGACAATTTGAGTGTGTCCAAATACTTGTAGACAAAAACTGGATTTCATCCATTACGAGCTAACAATTACAATTTTATATATCAACAGAGACGAGAAGTCGTTTTTTATGTGTACTAAAAAGGTTCGACGTTAGATGTAGAGCTTTCACATAATAATAAGATGTGGTGGCTAAGATATTCTGCTGTGCCAAGACTAAAATTATTAAGAGCAAAAATACTTTAAATGCTTTGTTGCTGTACTCTGGTGGACCACTCCTAAAGCACTGGTCCAAAATAGTAATATGAATAAGGTGGTGTAATAAGGTGATGGAATAATTAAGGTGGTAACATTGAGTTTCAGCACTCTCCATTGCACGTTTATGTGTTATTAATTTCTTATTTTTTTGTATCAATCATGATATTATAAATAAGAAATATGATTAACTTTTAATTAAATGGATGGCCAGTGGTATTGGCAAAACAGACCATTTTCCCAACTTGGTCCTTTAGATACATATAGTAAAGGTAAAATATAGGCTTAGCACAGCGATATGATATAATATCTAAAAATTCCTAAATACAGTTTTGTTGGAAGATGGTTCGTGTTGATTTGATAACCGCAGGGCCCGTCACCGGAACATCACAATCTGCAATCTTGGTTCCCATCTGACCCGGGAGAGCGTCTATAGTTCACGCAGGTACGTCACGTGAATGGAAACAAGAAGTAATCATTTGGGGCTCACGAGCTCACGACTCAGGCCCCTTCCGCTGGGCACAAGGCACTGGTGCCTATCTTGGGTTCCAAACACTAAGGTAGGGGAACACGGGGTAATGTGAGTCATGGGATAACTGGTAACATCATCTCTACATGAGCTGAGGTAAAAAAAGGGCAGATGTCGATGTCGGTTGTTAACGTAGAGCTTTTGATTTTAGCTTAATCGTTCAATTGTCACGCGTGTTCCATAAAATAACAGATATTGATATTTTTTATCTTGGGTCCCAAACACCAATTACGAGGTTGGTAGGGGAACAAGGGTTATGTGAGTCATGAGCTAAATGTCACATACATCATTTTTCTTACTTAAAAAGGGCTAAAGTCAGTTGTTAACAAAGAGCTTTTAATTTTAGCTTCTTATCATTGAATTGTTGTGCATGTTCTACAAAATCATATTATTATTTTTGTTTTTTTTCATTTCTAATTTTATTCCTTACTCCATCCTATGGGTTTGATTTCAATGGGAGCATTATTTTTTTTTCTGACAGAGATTTTTATTTTTTATAGATAACATGATAACCTAACAGGCTTTTTTATGTACGAAGTACATAATATACACAAGAAGAGTACAAAATAAATATGTAATCTAATATTCTGAATCTAATACCTCCAATTAACAACATTATGGCGTAACTACAATAAATGCTAGTTTTAGCGGTATCAACATTTTCAAATTGCCATTAGTATTCCTTTGAATGCGGTTTACGTATCATGAAAAGCGTATTCGATGTTTTCAGAATTAGGACTGAACAATAGTCGTATCCTAATGTGTGACGTGTGACCATTTACGTGATTTCTAATGATCATAAATGTATTTAGGTACATACGTTATTACTTTTTGTCTACTTTCTCTGGAGCCATTAACAGTTTTAAAAAAAGGATTTCTTATGTGTCTTGTTTACCGCTCTCCCATATTTATTTATGGTTCAAGTACAAGGTACAGCATGAGATGATGCATCGCGTGCGCTCTCCCGCGCATCCCGTTAGGCGTTACGCTACTGCGCCTGCGCTCCGGCCGCGGCCGGTCAGGAAGACTGGTATCTCAGCTCACTAGCAAAATTTTACGAGATAGTGTAATACGGATCAAATAATCTTTGCACAAAAATAATGTTGAATTAATTTGATGCGCCAAAGCAAACCAACAAGTGTGTTTTGGAATTGAGATTCATATCATATAGGTACCTACGAGTAAACCATCTTTATGATAATTCTAAGC